>JAZBHA010001150.1:6216-25761 GCA_037464855.1 Iselma pallidipennis | reverse complement strand
TCTACAAAACTTTAGTTTTAAACATCAATTACGGCCACCTTACTATTAACTCTCTTGTCACGCCGGTCCTGAATACATAACAATGGGTACGTCCAGCTAAGCACTTATACAACGGTTGCCAACGATATAATCTAACTATTTTGACTTGGCCTCTTTGACTAGAGCAATAAAACAACCATAATAATGCAATAATGAGACAAGAATAATTAACATCTGTCAAGAGTGATGGTAAACTCAACTGGAATATGCTAATGTACCATCAGTTAACTAACTCTGGAAACAAAAGCTGGAAAACTAACTACCCAGGAGCCAAATTGCGTTTCAGAAGCCACCGATAATCTTTTAAGGAATTTTCTGTTTGATCATCAACTGAAGAGATATCTTCTTTTCTTATAAATTCCGGCCATGGAACTATCAGATCAAATAAGGGTTTGTTTAAAGCTAATATTAGGGTGCGTATACACGAATAGACGTTCTAATTCTAACTTCGTTTCCTCTCTTTCTACAAAACAAAAAAGGTGGCAAAATCGGACGACAACCAATCAAAACCGACAAATCCTAATCGTCAGCGAAGTCAATCATTATTTATATGTACCTAACATGATTCCTAATAAAAAAAAATCTGTATTTAGATTTAAGGTCGCTATATTTGCATTTCGTGCAAATATTCCTGTTGCATAAAATACTTCATTAATTCAATATACTTACTACATTAGCGAATTGTTGATTACTGAGAGAATAGAAGCAAAACTTTTGTAACGTGTGTATTGTATATGTTACTGTCAATTTGATGAATGGAAGATTATGCATAATCACAGCTATTTTGCATTATTGAAAAATTGATATTATTATGTTGTTTTAATTGTTGTGTTTTATTTTTCTGTGTCGCAGGTCTTTGCCTGGTCCGAGCGGAGCGTAGCGGAGCGAGGGGATGTTTTTGTAATAAAATAATAATAAAATCGGCAATATAGTGCGTATTTTTCAGTTATGCAAAATAGCTGTGATTATGCATAATCTTCCATTCATCAAATTGACAGTAACATATACAAATATTCATTTGCACCGTGCCTTTAGTAGACGTTTATTTGACTTCGCCCACAAATAGGCGCAGTATTTAAATGAGATTTAAACACAATTTATTCATTTAAATACATATTGTATGTTAGCAAAACGGTCAGCTTTATTATACAACTTTTTAAATGAAATAGAATTTACGAAAAACAACACAGATTATTGAGAAAACCTCGGATAAAACTAATATAACCGTTATTCCTGGAATAAATTGCGAAAATGCATTTTACAATACAATATCCATAAATGACAAAGGGTATTGCCGGGAAGGAATTAGTAACTTTTACATTCGCGAGAAATTCGGGAATTTTCCAATCTTCTATCATTGAAGGGTGAAACGTTAGGTCAATTTGTAAAAAAAAACAGCGATACAGAACGCCCGACAAAGCTGTTTTCTAAAACATAATTTCAACAATTAACTGTGAAGTGTAACTAATTGTAAGTAGGTAGGTATTATGAATATGGACATTCATTTTTTGTTTCTATATTATCAGTTTCTTTTTATTTATGTTTTTTTTTTGTATCCCAAATATCAATTAAAGTTCTTTTTAACAGCTGTTTTTTGTTGATATAAATAAATAGAAGGGTGCGTGCGTATCCACGGAAAAATTTTCTCTTCTGCTGCAAAAAAGAGGTCCTTCCTTTCTCTCCCTAAAAATGTTTTTTTAAAACAAAAAGGTAAAAGAAGCAGGATACAAATTTAACAAACTATCAGATAATTCAGAAAATCGCAAAATCAATGTGATTTAATACTTATAATAAAAGTCCTATTGCAAAATTGTAGATGATCAATAAACAAAATTAAATTTACAGGAATTCTCGGGAAATACAATTTCTCGATTTTTTCGTTCCCAATTGCCGAATAACTAAAAATATCCGGAATTTATAACCCCTATGTAAAAGGTTCTTTGTTATAACTTATAAGAGAATTTTCTCAGAAGTTCCAACTTTAACATACGACCGTCCTGATAACATGTCAGAAGACAGATGAGATGAGATTATATGTACAGTTACGTGCACATAAAAGAGGAAACTTTTTTTGGACCTGTGTAAATCGGGCTGCCGAGGGTGGTCTCCACAAGATCACAGACCAGAATCTGGCCAATCTAGTAGGAGAGATATTCTATCCCTCCACCTTCCTACTCTAAAGAGATAAAAAGTCTGACTCAGACGAACGAAAATACTAGTATTTCTTACCCAAGAGACGTTCTCTTTTATGTGCCCGTAACTGTACATATCTAGTTCTACTAAGTATATAGTTCGGCCGATTTAAGAAAAACCAACCATCTAATGCGCAGAGGGGCCGGCGAAACACAGTAAGCATGTGATGCTGGGCATAAAGGCGCCTGATATCAAGGGGCGCCAATAGTAAAGGCACCTCGGACCGATAAGTACATAGTCATATAAAAAAAATATTAAATTAACATGAATTTGATAATGCTAAACATTATAATGGCAATAATTCTAGGACGCCATGTGAATGCCTGCAGAAGGGCGCGCCAAGCACCCTAGCGCCGGCCCTGATGTCAAAATCAAATTTTTGATCGGGTCACTGTTGACAAAAATTAGGAAAGGAAAAATCCGCCATGTATAATAATTCTAATGTATAATAGAACGTAGAATGTATAGTAGAATACGGGTGAATGAACATTGTTTTTATGTTATTTAGAATTTAAGAATATGACGACAATGGCATATTATTAGGGAAAATTTACAATAATTTGAGAAACAATTTGTCTAGTAAAAAACAAACACTATTGGAATTGAATTTGAATAGAGCATTTCTGAGGAAAAACTGTAACAACTACAACTAAGTTATCAACGTTTAATTAAATTGTATGAATGTTGATAAACAATTTCCACTGTAATATTATACTACAACAGTATCACTGTCACATAATCTTTTTTATACAATGTGACAGTTGTACGGCGTATTCCTCTTATATTTTCAATATTTCTAGAGACAAATAAAATAAAAGAACCTTTTGGCATCCAAACTGTACATACATAACATATACATCGATTAAATAAGAGACAAATGGGTACCATGCATATGAAAATGTATTAGTAAATCAAACTGACCAATCCTAGTCCATCTTCTCCTCCTCCGAGTATTTGCAAATTAACACCCAATGGCGTCGAAAAAATGTCGCACAGTAATAATATATGAACAAATAATACTGCACTTTTGCAATTAATGATTTAGAATTGATTGGTGATGATGATAGGTAACTATGTATAGCTTCACCGGAAAGTGTACCCACACTGTTTGTTTACAATCGTGTCTTATCTCATTGATGTATTTGATTGGACCCTATACACCAGGGCCGTGCAATGTCAGGGACACAAGAGGCACGTGCCCAGGGCGCCAAAATTCCCAAATTCCAAAATTGTTGCACTGAAGAATTAATTAATTAATTATTAGAAAAAGCGCGCGCCATATTCAAGTTTGACTTGGACAAAAAATTCATTATCACCGACAGTGGTGGACTCAGACAAAAAACATCAGGGAGACAATTTTAAGTTAAATGGCGATGAAGACTCTCCAAATCGGCACCTTATTTCGGATATTATTATTATTATTATTTTGTTTTCTAAAGAGAGACGAGTCGATTTATTTACAGTTTCGATCCTTCATTGCAAAATGTCAAAGTCGTACTTTCAAGAATCTATTCCTCCAAGTTGAATTATAAAGAATTTCAATAGAAAATTTCTATTTATAACAACTTTTTTGCATTTATATTGTGAAAATGTAAAAGAGATTCCTTAGTTCTATTGATATTTCTGTACTATTATTGAAAGAAGACTATTTTCACATAACACCGATATTAAAAATGATAATAATATAATTAAAAACAAGAACACAATTGTCGTCTTTATTGTTCAGGCGTTTAAATTAACTCCAGGACCTCATTCTACAAAAGGAAAACTATATAATGGAAGCATCAAAGGAAGAAGAAAAAAAATAGCGACCAACAAAGGAAAATCTTTCCATTTAATTTATATTAAAAAATTTTCTTTTATTTCTCAATAGTAATAAATGAAGACGACTAAATACAAAGAATCGAGGATTTCATTGATTTCTAAGAATTTTTAGGAAATTTTCTAAAAATTATAATACTGCCAATAAAATTTTATCAAATACACATAAATATTAATAACAAAATTTTTATCAGAAATTTATTTAACATTAACCGAAATTTTATCAAAATAATATTTTGTTATTAATAGAAACATTTAATTAAGCAAATTATTTAAAAATAACGAATCGTCTTTCTCATCTGAACAGAAATCTTAAAACTACACACACACTACACACTCTACCAGAATCAAGCCTGGAGGTACCCACAATAAGATTCCAAGAAATGTAAACTGCCTGGGCAACATTTCAAAATGGTTTTTAGGAATAGAAATGTGTATTGATAAAAATAATTTTTTTTTGGAAAACTTAAAAAAAATCACACACAAAATATAAAAATAAATCTTCCTATTACCGGACAAACACAAATTCGGGATGTTTATATTAAATCGTTTTAATCACAATTATTGTTGATTGTTAATTGTGTTAATAAATTAGCTAATAATGTGTGATTTTTTTCTAAGAAATTTTAATTGTTACCAGATTTTGATAAGGTTTTTTGAATTATGGGCGCGAATTATAGGGTGTAATCAATCGGATCGTATTATTTTTTTTTTCCCACTTTTCTCAGAAACTTCGAACGGAAATGGAATATTAATATTTATATTAAAACAACAAAAATTAATAAAAACTGCAAAATTTGTATAAAAATATATGATTGAAATACATACTTAAGTAGTATGATGCACCATTCTTGAAAACACCAATACCTGGAAATGACAATATACGTAGAGGACGACCCTGTTGGGCTGTTTTCGTTGTGCTGTTAGTAGAATTTTATTTCAAACAAACAATTTACACACAAACACAAAAATTACACTAAAAACATGATCGATTCTATTCACTTTAGTTTATATTACATTTTCTTTATGTAATTGGAAATTTTCCGGTCTATACGTATTTTTCCCGACTTGTTTTTATATTTTACGGACAAACATTTTCAGAAATTTCTAATAATAAATCGCCGTCGTCGTCGTCGTCGTCGTCGTCAAACCACTCACTTTGCGTAATTGCTGAGTTCTGTAGTTTAATACGTTTACGGTCAGGTGGCGTTGTTCAAATT
Source organism: Iselma pallidipennis (assembly GCA_037464855.1). Taxonomy (NCBI): domain Eukaryota; kingdom Metazoa; phylum Arthropoda; class Insecta; order Coleoptera; family Meloidae; genus Iselma; species Iselma pallidipennis. The sequence goes on along the minus strand of JAZBHA010001150.1, from coordinate 20,488 downwards.
TTTGTATTTAGCCATATTTTGCTGACAAACCGTATTCGTATACCAGGTAAGTATTCAAATGGTGCCGTCTTGTGGGGCACAAGATCAAAAAAAATGACTGATATTAAACATCTATGATGCATGTAGTGAAGTCAGACAACAGCACGACGCTTGGTTTTCTTACAAGGAAAAATTGATAGGGATGAATTGTATTCAAACAGTACAAACGAAAAATATTCAAACCACCACTCACAGGGTGTCGTCAAAATCGATGGTTTCACTGCATCGCTAAAATATGCCTCTTGTTTCATTTGTTTTTTCTCGAACAACTAACCAGAGATACTATACGAGAGATGAGTCGTAATAGTGGGGAGAAGGCTCATTTTTGGGCCCTCTATTATACATATTATCATCAATTACGTAGATAGTTGATAAGAGGACTATAGAGGTTGTTTGTCGTATTGTTTTATACGATATGAGATGGGTCAGTTCTTTTTCATATTTCTGATAACACTGAAACTATTGCGTTTTAGTATATAATTTTTTTTTTTGTTTATATGTATTGATAAGTAAGAATTACCAACCTAAATTTCCGAATATATCATCCCTAAAAATAAACTATTCCCGTGTTGGAGAATTTCTCCAATACGTTACGCTAATGATAGTGCCATAATGTTAACGCTAAACCACATACATATGTAAACAAGCTGAATTGAACAAATTGTTTGTTTTATTATTATGCGCAATTGTTCTTCTTTTTCTAAAGGGCTTTAACGTTAACGTTAAAGATAACGTATAGAATAAGAAAATTACGTTACCAAAATTATACACTTATCGTTAGCCTTAACGTGTGAACTGCAAAACTTCTCCTTTAGTCGAAATAAAAATCAATATTTATCTAATTAATTATTATTATGTTTTATCAATTTATATTTATATGATTTTGTAAATAAATTTTTTCATAGAACAAACGTTCATTTTTAAAATTGGCGCTTTATCGCCCGAATTTGATCTTTATTGCCTTCGTTCATTTGGCGGTTAGGCAGCTGGTAAATACGAGAGTTGTTCGAAAAGTGTAGATCAGATTGCCGCCTAAAAGACAAAGGAAAATGTCCTTGATATAGAGGGAGTTTTCAAGTCCATAGGGCGGGATCCAGTTGCTGTCTATCTGATAGTGGTTTTTGGCAAAAATTTGATTTCAATCTGTTTTTCAAAATTGAGGGCTGTATTCACTAATAAGCGCAAGAGGCGCGAATTCTGGACCCGACTTTCAAAATGGTCTTTTTTAGGGTGCCTTATTGTATGTATTTTGCACTTTCCAAAAATGTTTGATGGATTATTTTGTTTGATTTTGTTTGATCAAATTCGCCGAATTACTAAAACCTTGACATTACATTTAAATCATTCCATGAAGTATCCGCAGCAAAGATGGTGAAATACCTAAAGCTTTTGCAAAAAGATTGTCCGTATCCGTATTGCAGAGACTTCTCTACATGTAACCACATGGTAAAAAAATCGAGACATGTTGTTCTTCAAATGTGTGCCAACAAGAAAACCGTTGAGAAACACTGGAATAGACTATAGGGTTTTTGGTCATCATAACATAAAACATACCGTACCGTACGAGGTGTCCAAACTGAAAGAGCCTAGTGTTTGTATATTTTTTATTATTAAATGAAATAAAAAAAAGTTTTAACTGTTTTACATAGTGAGACTTAAGCAATGTGTTAGGGTGAAACTGTAAAAGATGGAACTGTGAAAAGGTAAGAAATTAGCATCAACGTCTGAATTTTTAGAAAATTTATACTATACTCCGTAACGAACTATGTATGAATACAATTTTTTTCTTCCTAATTGCATTATATTTTTCAAAGAAAAAACAATAAAAAATAATTTGAATTAAAAAGTGATAGCACGTAGTAAAAAAAACATAGTAATAGTAGTAGTAGTAGTAGTAGTAGTAGTAGTAGTAGTAGTAGTAGTAGTAGTAGTAGTAGTATGTAGTAGTAGTAGTAGTAGTAAATTCCAGTAGGTCCGATAGTAAAAATACGATATCAAAATAAAAACAATGTATAGGTGTCTAATTCCCAGAACGTTATCAGCAATGCCCAATAACATTTAAAATATCCCATTTCAGCAAAGTAGTTTTTAATTTGGTTTCGTATTTCTATTATTGAAATTCGAGTAGCACTACTACAACTACTACCGCATAAGCGCAGGAGGCGTGTGCTTGAGGCCTCAGGATCATAGGGGTCTCAAAAACAAAAATGAAACATGTAGCTTCAAACCGCTAAAAATTTTCAAGGGAGGCCCTCAAAATGCGGTTGCACTTGGGGGGCTCCAAAGATTTAATCCGCGGTGCGTGGTCACCATTTCGGTTTAGGTACTTCTTGCACTTTGGAAATCGAATTAATTAAATCTGGAATAATTGTAGGAAATATTATATATATAAAACAATATCAGGTAAATATGGACAATTTTTATTTTGAGTTATAAGATTTTCACGACGACCTTTCGGTTGATATCCCACCCTTCTTCAGGACTCGATCTTAAAATCGCTAGTCAAAATATTGACGAACCATAATATTTTGACATGGTTGTTGGCAAGCTTCTAAGTGCATAGGCGAAAAGAGGCCGGAGCGGGAGTGAGAACACTTTTTAGAGATTTTGTATAAGTGTAACAGAAACAAAAATGTACAACGTGAAGGAAGGGGGGCTGCTTCATTGTCCAAAGCAGGTAAACTTGTACCTAAACAAACCAATTTTTGTCTCTGTTGCTCTTATACAAAATCTCTAAAAAGTGTTCTCACTCCCGCTCCGGCCTCTTTTCGCCTATGTACCTTTTCAACAACCGGTATAATTTTTGACTAGAGATTTTAAGACCAAGTCCCGAAATGTTGACGTGAAGATCTTATAACTTGAAATAAAAATTGACCATATTACTTGATATTGTTTTATTTAATACTAAAATAATTTATCCGATAATTATGGGAAATTTTCGTCAAGAAGATATTCGTTTTGAAAGAAATTATAATTTTAATTTCGTTGTCTAACGAAGAACCAAAACTGTGAAAAAATATTGTTTTTGGTTGCTATTTCGCTTCGATTCATGTATGCAAGATTGCTAATATCTTTAATTTCTGTTTCTCTTGTGCCTCTCATGACCACATTGTTCTTTATCGGTATCGGTGTGTATGTGTGAATGATGATTATACTTATCGACCGCACCCTGTAACATACGGTGGCGGCGAAAACGTTCTGCGCAAGTGCAAACTAGTTGTTGACGGTGGAGTTTGCGCGCGGTATACCTCGTGTGCCGGCCATATTGGTGTGAATGAGTGCGTGAAAACAGAAGGCTCTCAATAAGCCATAAATAAAAATCTTCCAACATCTAAACGTTGCGAAGAGTTTTTCCATATTAAATAATCATGGAAAACACATACGGTATTGGCATTGCCAATCGTTATGCTCTTTTTCTCGACGATGAATCTGATCCGTTAGAAACGCTAACGTTAAAAGAACAAGAAAAAGAGCTCAAGAAGAAGACAAAGGTTGTCGAAAAAGAAAATAAAAAAACCGAACCACCAGCAAAAGGACGGCCAACAACCATCCAAAAGAAAACCAATAAAGAGAATACAATACATAAAAATCAAGAGAATAAACGGAACGATGGTAAGTGAGGAAAAATTATTCTAATTTCGAAAATAGAAAAAAATAACGAAATTGATAATCTCATACGAGTGAGTGAGCTAGAGACAGTAATGATGGTGAAAAATTAACCGGGACGCACATGGTGGTGTTTCAAGTCCCCGGCATTATTAAATTCTATCATTTTATAATAATTTATTCTGGATTTTTTTTTAGATAATAAACAACAAAATCATCAACGGACAAATACGGCTGATGGTAAACCGGAACGGAACTTTAATAAATATAATAATGAAAATCGCGAGGAACGCAACAACAGGAGAAATCGTGAAGATAGAAGTTTCAATGGACCCAGTGAAAACCGGTGAGTTTCACTATCAAAACAATCATGCAATATCATTGATATAACACTTACATAATCATAAACAACATTATTATTGCGAAATTATTCCTTAAACATAATTAATACGGTTTTTAACCCAAAAAAAATACTACCAATTTTTATAACAACGACTTATCTATTTACAACATTTTATAGTTTATTAACAATCAATCATTTTATTTATTTATTTTGATAATATTAACAATATCTCAACAATCGTTTTTAAATTATATATATTTTTAACAAAATATATTGACATTGAAGATCTTTTTTTAAACCGTAATTTTAGGTTTTTTTACACTAAAATTACGTCATTATTCTGTTATGAATAAGTTTTATTCATAAAATATTATCCCAGATTGTCAAAATAATTAATTAGAATAAATAAAATTTTTGACTTGAAATTGCTGGATCATGTAAAACTTTTTTTTTTCAATATTTTATTCAATGCTTAATGTAGGTTATGTGACGTCATTTATATTTATTATATGTATTTTCAATCAGGGCCGCCACAAGTGGCGGGTGTGCAGATTGTGGACCGCACAGGGGCGCCTCATCTGCTAAGGCGCTAAATCACTTTATTTTTTAAAAACATTTCGATTTTAAAGGGGTCATAACAGGGGTGGTCAAAAAGGTGGTTTTTTGCACGGGGGGCGCCTACTAGACACGCGGCAGCACTGTTTTCAATTTGTAAGCCTTATAAATTATTATTATTATTATAACACAAATTTATATCAGAATTAATTGAAAAACAAAATAAATTATTTGTTAATATTATTGAAGATAAAAAGGAAAAAAAATATTTTTGTTTATTGAAATTTAAATAATTCTTAGTTAATTTATAAATTAATAAAGCCACCTTTAATAATGTAGGAATCGAAATACAGGATGTCAGATCTCAGAGTTAAAGCCTCAATTAATTGTTTTATGAGAAAATTACAAAAATTTTGAGTAACTGTGATATTAAAAAGTTGCCATTAACTTTTAAAATTGTGTCCTGTTTGTGAGTAAAATATATTATACTAGCACCCACAATAACGTGATTGGACTTGACTAGACTTGACTTGACTTGACCTGGCTTAAAGTTTTACAATATAGTTTCTGCAAGAATTTAGGTAGAAAGGCACTTGTATTTATATACAACAATTTCTCTCTTCTATTTTGAATAAAAGCAGCTAAAAATTTGACTAGGAACTGTTCAAGTAGACATCATAAATCTTAGTACCACAATGCAATAAATAATGGCAACCAGGTAATAAGTATTTGTCCCAGTGGATCATAATAGGGTGAAACAAACTACCCTTTGGCCCTTGAGGACAAAATTGATCATTTTTCCCTACCTACCAATATTGGAGGACTCTACTTTTTTTTTATCAGTATCTTCGTAAAACTACAGTCGCTTGACTTCTGCGATCTGATAACCGGTATAAATTTAAACTATTGGTTGTCCACTCCTAAGGCTATTGGGATAACCCTAAGGGCATAAAGTGCGCTTTCGTGTTAGTTTGTCTTCTAGTTGTGTTAAATTGTAGAATTCCAATAACCTGAGCCACAGATTCCTCAAAAATTTGTTTTTAGGTACAAATCTCGGTTAACAAAAAAAAAACACTTACTTTCTGTTTTACAGAGAACGTGAAGATCGTCCACCAAGACGTGAAAATATTGGTGGTGAAACTAATAATTATGAAAATCGCAATCGTAGTGGACGTACCCCATCTGGTGTTAAATTAACAGGTGGACCACGTGGACCTCGTCGAACATTTGATGATCGTCGTGGTAAAAGGGAATTTGATCGACAAAGCGGATCTGATAAAACGTAAGTTACATACATAGATGATACATATTCTATGTATTAATAATAAATAATTAAAAATTTTACATTTTTCAACAAACAATTTATATTGTATAAGAAATAAATAAAAATCAAAAAGGGTTGAAAATCAGATTTTTTTATTTTGATTAATTAATATTGTCTTTGGGTTTTTTGACATCTATAATGAATGCAGCCATGGTTACAGAGGAGTCAAACCGGTGGATAAACGTGATGGAGCTGGAGCTCATAACTGGGGATCTCACAAGGATGTGATTGAGTAAGTCTTCTTTTTAACACTTTAAATTAAATAAATTTTCATTTAATTAATCATTATTGCTTATATAGGGAAGCTGATAAGGCTAATGATGCGGAACAAAGTTGGAATGAAAATGAAAAGGCTGAACCTACTGCTGCTGCCCCTGAACAACAAAAGTAATTTTTAGTTATTTTTTATAATCAAAAACAGAACTTTTATTAATGGATTGATTTTGATTGATTTAGGGAAGAAACGGAAGTTGAAAATCCACCAGTTGAAGAAGAACCAAAGGAATTGACCCTGGATGAATGGAAGGCACAGCGCGCTGGTCGTGCTAAACCACAATATAACATACGTAAAGCTGGTGAAGGTGAAGATCCAAGTCAATGGAAGAAGATGTACGAATTACGGAAAAAACAAGAAGAAGAAGAGGTAATTATTATTATTTTATGTTTTATTATCAATATTTTAATGAAATATTATTAATTATGTAGCAAGAAACTGATGATGAGGAATATGACGCTGCCGAATATCCACAACGTGTTGGCCGACAAAAGCATGTATTGGACATTGATATTCAATTTAATGACGCTAGACGAGCTGGTGGTGGACGAGGGCGAGGACAAAGAGCTGGACCGAGAGGTAATCGTCCCAATCCACGTGGTGGTGGTGGTGCCGGTACCGGTACCGGTACCGGTGGCGGTGCTGGTGGTAGTAATGGACCGCAAGGTGAACAACGCCCAGATCGACGTTTCCGTGAAGATGTAATTTTTAATTGATTTTTAAGATTAGAAATTATTTCTTAATAAAAAAATGTTTCTTTTTGTTTTTTTGTTTTAGGCTGAAGAGAGAAATGAAAACAAACGGGCTCCAAAGGTTGATGATCCAAGGGATTTCCCATCCCTTGGATAAATCCATAAAAAAATATACGTCAATTGTTGATTTCTCCCTTTTTATCTAACAATTGGCAGTGATTTGGTAAAATAGTAAGTGTACCAGTTTTTAAAAAAAAATTCTAAACCAAATCACTTTTTTTTAATCGTAATTTATTCAAGAAAATTCAAAATAATTACTGCTATCTTTGGTACAAACTCTCTTGTTCAATAGACGGCAACAACAACAGCAACAAATAAACAAACAAAATTAATTAAAAAAAATAATTAGCGTTTATTAGGTGATTATTTTTTTTTCGATACATGTATTTCAGTGTGAACTGTGAACCCATTTTGGAGTGATGGTTACTAGTCAGTGTTATACTGCATTGTTAAAGGTTTTTTTATTGGCTGCTCAGTGTCATCAATTTTTCGAAAAAAAAAAAAATTAACATCTTTACATAAAAATGAAAAAAAAAATATGTATAAATATAAATTAATTGTGGTGGTGATGGAAAATTTTCGTATTTTTTCGTTTCAAAATTCATCATTTATATTAAAATAACAAATTTTTAATCATTATTATTTTTTTTTTTTGTAAAAATCATTTAACAAAACAAAAAAAACCTGAACAATCCGTATTTATGGAGAAATAATAAACCAAAATTCCAATCTTTGTATCGAATTTTGGTTTGCGTAAATACATTTTTTTTTTCTAATGATTTTTTCTAATTTCTAATTTAATTTTATAATTGACTGAGAATTTTCGAAGTAATCACCAGAATTTCGAAATAATATTTTCAGTTTTGATTTTAGAATGGTGATTTGGAAACAATTTAAATTTAATAGTTTTTTTTTGTTTATTAATTATTTCTTTCGATGCTGGTGTTCCTTAATCTTAGCTGTACAGAAACATGACCATACAATAAATGTTTATAAATATTTAAAAAAAAATAATAAAATAAAATTAAAGTTGGTCTTAACTAGGGTATGTAACTTGTATAATCGGTAAATTGAGTATGTGCCGAGTTATATATAATTTTTTAATACAATATTTTTTACTTGAGACGTTTAAAAAAAAAAATTAATAAATTGTTAAATATTGGATAAGGTTCTTTTTTTAAGGAATAAAAAGATAATAACCAGGATCTTATCCCTTGGTGCTAGAAGCTTGCGTTGTATACCCTATAATTTTCAACTTTGCTTCTGCATTGTTTTTCCTCTTTCTTTTTCTTTTTTTTTAATTTGATTTGATTTGATTTGTGTATAATAGATAAATAAGTTTGTCTGAAAATGATGTTCTCGAAAAATATGCATTTTTTTTTTTGTAATGCATATTATTTGTTAAGTTTGTTTGGTTATTTATATTTGGGAAACGATGAATTGTTTGAGTTTTTTTTTGTAAACTATAGTCGAACTATGATGAGATGGTAGTTCCAACTAAAGCAATAAAACAATATTTTCTAGCTACTTGCTATTACTTTGTCTCATTAGGGTGATAATACACAGGGATTGTTCTCTTGTTGTAAAACAAAAAAGAAAACTATCTTTTGTGTCGTTTTTTAGCCCCCTCCTTTATTGTAGTAAATGTTTTATTGCTTTAGTCAAAATTGCCATCTTGTCGTGGTTTAACTGTACAACATAATGCTTGATTTCTTTGGCAAGAAACATAAAATATGCATATTTTGTATAATTTACTAATTTACCAATATTTTTGTTGCTATAGTTCTTTTTTTTTGTGTAAGTTCATCGCTAAGTTAGTGGTAATATTACTTAAAAGAAAATTGTTTTTAAATAGGATTTTATAATAACTGTGTTCCATTTGAGTTCCATTATTACTTTTTTTTTTTGTAAAAGACTATGTATGGGATATCACAGAGTACTGAATACAGCGATTAATTAATAAATTTGCACTAAAATAGCGACTGTATAATACATGATAAATACAATCAGTGGTTTATATATAGAAATGCTAATAAAACTGTGTTTTATTGAATTTTTGTGTTTTCTTTTTTCAACATTTGCTTCTTTTACAGCCGTTTTGTTCAAGTTTGCTTAACTTTTAGATTGCACCAATCAGATTCAAGTAATCAGGTGTCTTTAAATTGCTGGACGTTGGTGCAACAGTTCAAGACCGTGTACTAGAATCACGAAAGTGAAATGGGGGCGAGTGTGTTTGGAAGATTTGAATTTGGCGCCAAATGCCTACGTGACCTCGGGCATGAAACCTACATTTTTTTTTTAATGAAACAGTCGCGCAACCACGTTACTCAAAATTCAGTCTAAAATCGTTTCAAATATTCACAAAAGTCCTTAAATCACGTTATTTATAATTAAAAAAATCTAAATAATTTTTTTAATTAACAAAAATTCGTAATTAATGCCAAATTTTATTATTAATTTTTTTATAAACAATTAATAGACCTGTTAATGATGAAAACAATAATGAGGTATTATTGTTGTGAAGAGAGATGAAAATTGGGACGTTTTACGCGAAACAATTTTTCTTTTTTTTGTGTGTGTGTGTGTGTTTTATTAACGTATCGTTTGTCTTTGTTTAATGTGGCCGTACGCCACTGGGTCAGTGGTGTGTACGACAAGGATGACAATTGTTTTATGCCCGGTAGAAGCATGGCGGTAAGCGTGGAGGACTTTTCGTATTGAATCAAAAGTTCTCCTACTCTTAAAAGGATATTTTTGTGTGTATGTGTGTGTATGTGTGGTAATTTTATTAAATAATTACCGTTTTTACCGCATTTTTAATGGGATTTTAATCGAGAATCATGTGACTAAATAATGAAATTGTTAGTGTTTTGTGTAAATTAAGTTTTATTTTTGTAAATAAACATCGAAACCCGGGCTTTTACAATCATTATGGCGTCGAATGACGAATCCTCTAGTGATGATGAAAATAATCGTTTATTTAATAATAAAGATTTAATTGAAGATTATGGTAAATATGTCGATTCATGTAAAATATGTGGCCGAATTGATGAAAAGTGCTCTTGTAATATGTCCAATATTTTAATGACTAACGGAAATGAATCAAGTAAGTTCGGATTTTTCGCGTTGGTATTTCCCCTTTCGTCATCTTTTAACCAAACAAATTGAATAAAAAATTATGCAATTGTTTATTATAACCAAACTACTTTGATCCTAAAAAATCTCTCATTTTCAATTATTATTATTATTATTATTATTATTATTATTTATTGATAAAACCGCCTTTTTTCTGTTCATTTCTAGGTGAATCAGCAATTGATTACAACAACTGTCATGATGGTAGAAAATGTTTGAGTAATGGTCAAGTCGACTCATCATCTTCAACTGATAAAATTGATAATGGTAAAGGCCAATTGGAAAATGATCATAGCTTGCCAAATTTGCCAAATATAAATTCAATAAACAATCAATTAAATCAAGAAAATCAACAACAACAACAAAATAGTGATGCAGTGGCTTATAATAATAAAATGGATGTTGATTATAGTGTTAGGTTAGAAACAACAACAATAACAACAACAACAACAACAACAACAACCGGTGATAAAGTGATGGAATATAATGAAATAAAATGTGATTTAAATGATAATTCAAATATAATAACTGATAGTGTTAATGAAATCAACCAAAATAATAATTTAAATCATCATCATCATATACGAAAATCACATAAAATGTCAGAAAACGGCTGTGATCAAAGTTGCAATATTGGTGCTGTGTATGTTCCAACAACAAATAACGATAATTTCAATCAAGATAATTCAACAATTAATGGCCTTCAAAATTCAAATAATTTATTAAATAATTACGAATTAATCAACAATATAATACCAAAGATAGAGTCCTATAATAATAATAATAATAATAATAATAATGATGATGATAATAATAAACTTGATCGTAATATTATCAATAATAATAATAATAATAATAATAATAATAGTGATCATCAATGTTCGATTAAATATCAAAGGACACGTTCTGTTGAAAATCTAGTCAATCCAAAAAAATGTTTGAAACGTGCATTTTCAGCTGAAATCAATCCTAATGATGTTAAATTACGTCGTTTAGATTTTGATAAAATTAAAATAACAATAACGTCAATTAAACAAGAACAACAATCAAAAGATGATAAAAGTCATCGTAGAAGACATGATAAAAAATATGAATCAAAACGTAAAACTAGTAATAGTTCATCATCATCATCATCAAAACGTAAAAGTGTTGGAACACAAACGAAATTTCATAAAGATATGGGAGGTGTAGCTCCTACATTAATGACAAATGGAAATTATAGTTATCCACCAGCTGATGTGAGAATCTTTTGCCTAAATCTTAATGGGAATTGGTTCAGGTTTTGATTATTTTAATAATACTGCATAATAGTCAAAGCTGAAGCCAATTTCTCAATAATTTTTTAAAAGATGTGTTGCACAACTAATAAAGCTCTGATTCGAGGCTTGAATTCACAGAACTACATATATTGACTTTCCATTTCTGTAATGAGAGATGGTTGTTTTGTATAAAAATTAGCAAAATATTTTCGAAAAACTTAATAATATTAATACGATTGTCTTTTGGTGGTTTGGTTGGATAGCACATCTTTTAAAATAAAATTCAGATTTCAAATATGTTACAATGGAATTGAATTTGTTGATTTTTTTATTATTTATGTTTATTTTTACGATAATTTTAGACAAATCTAAAATATCGACGTTTCTATCATATAGAAACACATTCAAATGGTGGTGCAAATATTTTACGTATGTACGAAGATGAAATAAAACATTTACGTTGGGATGAACAAATTGATTTAGCTGATGAATTTTTTAATTTAGCATTTAAAGAAAATTCAAATGGACATGCTATATTTGTTATAGCTGTTATACATGGTTCAGCAACATATTTACCTGATTTATTACAATATATGGCTGAAACATATCCAAATTTAACAGTTAAAAATGGTTTATTAAATAAAAGTTCTGATATTGAAACAACAACATGTTCTGAATATAATAAAAATGTTATTAAACATTATGAAAGTGGTACGGTACGTTATGGACCATTACATCAAATTAGTATTGTTGGTACAGCACATGAAGAAGTTGGTGGTTATTTCCCGGATGTTCTTGAAATGCTCGAAAAAAATATATTTTTAAGACTGGTAATTAATTAATATCTAAATAAAACTAATGAAAATTTTATAATAATTGATTTTAGACAATGCCTTGGGGACCATTATCAATTTGTAAAGATATGAAACCAACTGAATCAAATGATGGTCCTATACTTTGGTGTAGACCAGGTGAACAATTAGTTCCAACTGCTGATTCAAAAACCCCATTAAAACGAAAACGGTAAAAATTCAAATATTTCAAATAATATAATAACAGTTTTTCCAATTTAAAAAAATATCATTTAGAACTGGTATAAATGAATTGAGAAATCTACAATATTTACCAAGAATGTCAGAAGCTAGAGAACATCTATTTGAAGATCGTACAAAAGCTCATGCTGATCATGTTGGTGCTGGTTTAGATCGAAAAACAACAGCAGCTGTTGGTATTTTAAAAGCAATACATGGTGGACAAAATGAAGGACCTATTAATCGTATTACGAAAGATGTTGTTGCATTTTCGGCGAAAGATTTTGATGTTTTAGCTGAAAAATTACAATTAGATTTACACGAACCACCAATATCACAGGTAATCATTTTTGACTTGAATTTTAAATAATATCATCATTTAAAATGTGTGTTTTTATAGTGCGTTACATGGATCGAAGATGCTAAACTTAATCAACTTAGAAGGGAAGGTATTGAGTATGCGAGACTGAATTTGTATGATAATGATATATATTTTTTGCCTCGGAATATTATTCATCAATTTCGAACAGTTACAGCCGTTACTAGTGTCGGTAATAATTTTTTTGAAATATTTTTAAAACTATATTTTTTCAATTAAAATTGTTTTCTAGCTTGGCATATCCGTTTGCAACAGTATTATCCAACATGTGAAACAAAAAATGTTGATGATACAGAATTCAAACCATTAACGAAGACTAATTTATGTGAAAAACATGAATCAACTAAATGTAATGTTAATATGAAAAATTTATTAAAAGCAAAACATAAAATTGATTTTGAAAAACCCGTATTATTGGATAAATATTTAGATGATCATAAATATAAATCAAGTAAAGAAAAATGTGACAATAAAGAGAAGGTACAAAATAGTAAAGAGAAAATACGTGATGAAAATCGCGATAAACGTGATGAGAATAAAGAAAAACGTGATGAAAATCGAGATCGTAGTAGAGATGAGAATCATAAAGAAAAACGCGATAAAGATCGTGATAATAAACATAGATCGAGAAGTGATAAAGATCGTCATGAACATCGTGATCGTAGTAAACACGATCGTGATCGTCATCATCATCATCATTATCATCATAAAGATAAATCTAAAGAGAAAAGTTCTAGTGATAAATCACGTCATCATGAACATAAAAGTAAATATAAAAATAATGATCATAAAAGTCGACATAAAAGTAATAGTGATGGTCATTATTCATCATCATCATCATCATCACATCATAAAGATAATAAAGAACATATATCGGATATAAAAAAAATAAGTAATAGTGATAATAATAAAACAAATAATGATTCAGGGAAAATAAATTGGACAAATAATAAACCATTAACTAGCAATAATAATTCACCAACAGCAACGTCGAAAAATTCAACAACAGGTGCTAGTAGTGAATCCAGTTCAACATTACCAAGGTATTTGACTAGTGATCAATCAACATTAAAACATAAAACCGATAAAAAACCCCAAAAAATAATAAAACGTCCTCGATTATCACAATCATCAGATGTACTTGGTGATATATTAAAAGACATGAACAAATGTGATCCATCTATTTAACATTTTACAAAAAAGTTTATGCCGTTGTAAATATATTTTTTTTTATAGTTTTTTCGACCAAAATTATTTTACAAAATTTATTTATGTTTGAATTTTACAATTAGTATAGAATCTCACATTTAAATTATATATTTATTTAAATTATTTATAATTTGGTTGCAATTTTCTTTCTAATTATTTTTTTTTTCTTTTAGTCAGACACAAAAGTCAGTGTTTTTTCTGTAATAATAATTGTCACGTATTTAAATTTGATATTTAGTATAAATTTTCGTGAAATTTTTATAGAAAAAACCTGGCTGTGCCTTAATATCACCTTTCATGATTGCGATCTCAATTTATTTTCTGTCTTAAAAATAATTGCCATTCTTTTTTCGACTACATTTTCGT
>JAZBHA010001149.1:0-28903 GCA_037464855.1 Iselma pallidipennis | reverse complement strand
TCGCGCCGCCACAAAAAAAGTATCTTTTAGGTTTTCTTACTTAGTACTCTCCTCTATATGAATACACTACCTTTGAACCGGCCCTCAGCCCTACCGGCCCGGTAAATTTACCGGACAGCCTTATGGCCAGTCCGCCCCTGCCTACGTTAAAGTATTGTAACCAACGAAATTACCTACCTTGGCTTCACTATAGGCGTACGGCAGCTGTTCGCCAGTGAGCGGGTCGTGGGATTTAAATTAAGTAAAAAAATAAAATTTCAAATGTTGGGCGCCACTTGGTTGTCCCTTAGGATGCTGTCGCACCACCCAACCAAGAAGGCGGTTGCGAAATTCGGGGTGATAGGGTTTGGATGGAAGTAACAAAAGAGAGATAATTCCACCACGACCAAATTTAATTAAAAATTAAATTAAACAAAATAAACAATTGGGAAAAATAAAATAAAAATTTATAATGGAGCAATCTCCTTGAAAAGTACAAGCAGTGGCGATACCACTTTATCTCCTAACAATAATCGATAAAATTAAGAATTCCGATCAGCTGATTGAACACGCGGTGCACCCGGTGATGACGATTTATATGATAATTACAACTACTACCTACGATATCAATGAGGAAGAGATTGTCGTTGATTTATATTTTAAATAATAAATGAGCAAACAATTAATACAAATGATAACACCAATAATAAAAGATCTCACAGGACTCCGATTATTCTCATCCATATTTTAATATTAAAAATTTCAATCAAATCTCAGGGAAACTTGCCAAAAAACTAACAACCAATCAAGTTAGCAACAATTTATTGATGATGAAATAAAGTCGACGTTTCGTTGCTCGATCGCAACATCCTCAGGACTTATGTCACAACTAATTACATATGGTCAAGAAATACAACAATTATTCATAAAAGCCGCAGCACTCACTGACTTTAAAAGTAACATCAGTAATTAGAAACACAACGACAGGTACACACGACAGACAAACACAGACAGCCTATGTGTGGTGTCTGGTGTACATTTTTATTTTCAAATTTAGATAGTTTTTCCATATTTACGTTAAATAATTTCTTTGGATAGGCATTCAAAGTATGCTAATAAGACCTTGTCGAGAGTTATATTCTTCGTGGTTTTACTGAAACACCATTCTTCATAACGAGCAAACGCAGTTCCATATACCAGCCGTGATTTTTCAGGCAAAAGGGAGTCCAAATTTTCCTGCAGTTACCTCCAAATAGGAAGGTAAACTTTCATCAGAATCACTTTTACAAATTCAATTCGCAAATTGTGAAATTACAAATTAATTTTTACAACGCTTTCTACTACTTGACAGCAACGTTGAGAGTATAAATATATATGTATCTAATTGAAAGCTCTAAATTTCTGTGAATAACTCATTAGTTAATTTTCCTTTGCCTTGTAGGGTTATGTTTAGTTTATTCAGGTAAGTTGTAGTGTCAACAAGAAAAGCTAACCTGCTTATCTATTGAAAATTTGATAATTCTGGAATTTCGTTTTTCAAATCAAAAAATCTTTTTAAAACTTTTCCACGGCTAAGCCATCTTACTTCAGAAAAGTACATAATATCTTCATATTCTGCATCGATTTCGAAAGTTTCGATGATTCATACCGTTCTTGCGAATATAAATATAAACGGTTGATATTACAATATCCATGACATTTTTCAAATTGACAACTTTTGCACAAAGTGCATGTTGATGAATAATACAATGGAGTTGTAAAGGAGGATGTGTGGTATTTAATTCAGTAATTTTTCTGTTAATCAACTCTATTAAACCTGTATTATGACCTGTCATGTTCTTTGCACCGTTTGTTGTCACACATCTCAAAGTTTCCCAATTCAGATTGTACATACTAAAAACATTTAATAATTGCAAAAATACCTATATCTTCGCCTTTTGTATTTCCATGAAGACTTTTTAATGCAGCCAGTTCTTCCGTTACACAGAATTGTTTATCAACTCCACGGATAAAAATCAACAGTTGAGCGGTGCTAGTTATATCGTTGCTTGCATCAAGTGCCAGTGAAAAATATTCAAATTTTGAAGAAATTTCTTTTAATTTACAAAACATATTAGTCGATATATCTTCAATTCGTCGAACTACTGTGCGTGCAGACAAACTAATATCTTTAAAATGTTTTAATCTTATCCGGACTAATTTCATTCACAGCGGTTAAAATACATTTTTTAATAAACTCTCCATCAGTAAATGGTTTGTTGTGTTCAGCAATTAATTTCAAAATTCCTAAACTCGTTTTGACTAGCGATAAACTTGTTGGGCTTGGAATGATTTTTTCAAAGAATCTGTTTTATTTTGTCTAATTTGCGATTGTAATTGATCGTATTCTTCTTTATGTTTAGTGTCGTAGTGACGGCGCATATTAAATTCTTCAAAGACATTTACAGTTTCTTTGCAAATTAAGCATAATGCTTTATTAAAGTTATTGATGAAAAAGTAGTCTAAAGTTCACTTTTCATGAAATACGCGGTTTTCTTCATTTACCTTCCTTCTTTTTGACATTGTATTCATTTTAACTAAGCTACAGCTATTCTAGGTTGTTCCTTGATACATTTCATGTTCATATTCCATCTTTTCTTGTTTCACCAGCATCTTTTCTTTTCTTTCTTCGAAAATCTTCTGTGTTATATTTTATAGGTGTTGATTCAAAGACTCTCTGGCTTAGACTGACTTTATTCAGATATGCAAACACGCATGTCACACTATATTCACATATATGACATTCTGATTTTGAATTCATAAGTTTATACACTGCTGATTGGGGAACTTTAGAAAAACTGTTTTTTAACAACATCTTCACTAGGATCAGTCATTTTAAGCCCATTATGAACATTTAAAACGATTTGTTTTGCATCCTCACTTAAAAAAGTACGGGACACAAAGCTATCACAAGATGTACTGGGCTCCTCAATCGTAGATTCTGCACAATTTTTCATATTAATAAATTATAATTAAAGCACAAGAAAACAGTTGCAAATGTAAACCGCAATGAAATTATCACCAGTTACTGAGGTGGTTACCAAGAAGAGTAAGTCTACAACTAAAAAGGGTCTAGCGGATTAAGCATATGAAAACTGCACTCGCGTCTGATGAAGGGTTCTTACCTTGGATTTATTGTTCTTCATCTTAAATTAGCCATACAAGTAATCTCATATCCCTAACCGCTATAGTAAGGGAATAATGGTAATGACAACCCTTAACGTAAAAAATGTTTTTTTCAGTACCTATTGAAGATATCCTTATGAAATTTAAACTGTACATGACTATTCATAAACTGATTATAATATATTTTTTTTAGAATTTTTGGGATATTGGAAACTGTAAAGAACGGGAAGTATATGTTTTGGGGGTGGTTTTTTATACTAACCCTTAAAATGACACCTACCAAAAAAATATATCTTATCTGTTCATTAGTTAGCTGTTACATGTTAAAATTACAAAAGCCTCGAATTGGTGGAACATAGGTCTGAAAAATAAAAATCAATTCAGGTACGTGGATGAAATAATGTATTATAATACATTCAAGCATACAAAATATAGACATACTTATGAATAACGTTATTGTACTAAGAATTCAATCATCGTCACTATTTTCTTCAACAGTAGTTATTATATTAGTCGCATCAAACATGGAGGTCAATATTTCAGCTGGTTTAATAATTTTTGATTTATAACGAGCGTGTGCTGAATAGTAAATGACTGTCGCTACATGAGCGCAGCAGCCTACTGTTCGGTTTCCATTTGCACAGTCACAAACATATCTTCGAATTCCCTCATAGGTGTTCAAATTCGGCTCATACTCGATAAAGCAATTATAAGTCTTGCTATTAATGTGCCTTGATCGTACTCTTACTTTTATAATATTTTCGTGATCTTTTAAAAATCCTAGGTTTAATTCGTTGTCAGTCATTATTTCAGCAAGATAACACACTGCTTGTGACAATTGATAAGTGCCAGTAAATAATATTTTAAGATCAGTTTCACTCAGTTCTGGAAAATCCATTAGACTAGTTGAAGATAATTTCGTAAAGAGTTTTCTACGCCGATTTAAGTTCTCATTTTCAACCAATTCTTGCATTGTATTCTGTTCATTTTGACACTTCTTCATAAAGGCAATAATAGTATCGGCAAGTTCGACATCAGAGTTCAATCTTTTACCAAAAGTGTTATTTAAAAATCCAGCTATCCTGCACAATGATTTTGCCACAGGTAAAAGCTTGTTGTCCAGAACATTATGTAATAAATGGTGTTTTTACCAATAGCGCCATGTACAGCTTCAACCGCCCAACGTACTTTAGTTACAAATCGAGATGCATTTGCCTCTTCTACTGCTAATTGTGCTCTTTTCCCCTTCAAAGCTGGCATAAGTACATGGTAACCTTGATCTTTTAAATTATCGACCACGTCCCGGAAACCGCGATCAACAATGCAGATGTCACCTGGTTGTAGAAGCGTTCTTAATCCGTTAGGTTCTTCTAGTATACGTTTCATTATAGATGCGTCGTTCATCGTTCCATTGTAGGGACCTGCTATGTCAACTATATAGCCATTTGTTGTACAAATGGTAAAGGGTTTACAGAGTGGTGTTTTCTTCTGTCCACTGTAAGATTTTCTTTGGTAAACATTGTTCGTACTTTTTTCATGCCTAATGTAAGTGCCGTCAAAAATTAAACCAAGAGAAGATTCTCCAAATCCGAGTAGATGTTTTGCGAGATAAGATGTTTCATTATTAATAAGATCTTCTCTACTTTTCGCATTTATTCCAAAATAAGTCGGTAAAATGTCTCTTTCAAAACCTTCGATTACCTGATGGAAATAATCTGAGACTTCTTGAGAATATTTCAATCCAAATATCTTCTGAATTATCTCGTTTGAATTACCAGTTCTGAATTTAAATAGAAACACCACCAATGCTTGTAGTACTGACCGTTCTCCACTATCTCTCATGCTAGTAAGCATTTCCGCTAATCTAATAATATTTTGCCATTCAAGACCTGTGTATGTAAATATTGCGTCTTCAGAAACACAAAATCCGCCAACTTTATTGTGTAGGGTTGGATCAGCATTATTAGCTAAAAGATTTAAAAACTGAGTTATTTCGTCTTTTTCTAAGAAACTGTGATTAGAATAAACTCGTAGTAGCTGTAATTCATCGTCAAAGAATCGATTTTTTATCAAATGGCTTGGGCAACATCTGTTTCCTTTTGGAATAAAAATTCTTCGTTTAATAAATGCTTGTAAGCGCGCATCTAAAGGCACAATAGTAAGAGTTTGTTTAGATTCACATAATGTACAGTAACTGTGTGTTGTTTTGACTCTTTTGATTTGAAACTCTACATATTCTTCTTGACGTGAACTATTGCGGCAAAACACTTGAAAGTCCGGATCATCCAAATCACTGCCGTAAGTGTCATTTTCAACACTATCACCACAGCTAGTAGACACGGTCGGTTGCGTATCTCTATATATTATCAGTCTACATTTATGACAAACTACAGACCCAATATGTAAAGTATTTCTACAATAAGGTTGATATCTACTTAAATCTTCATTTGTAAGGATACGCTTTAACTTTCCACTGGTTTTTCTGACATGTATTTTACAATTAACACATTTATCATCTTTATGACGTTCAATTGTTTTCTCCATTATTTCCTACCGCAAATGTTACAATAAAAAACAGAGCCGCACTTAATACACAATTGATATTCGAAACTCCCGCAAAATACTTAATAAAACAATTTAGCTTTCATTAACACCATTTTCTTTATAACTTGACAACACTTACATGACAATGGAATCGTCGGGGACCAGGTCACTAGATGCTCATTATAAGATAACATTGAGACATATGCACGTACCTGAATTGATTTTTATTTTTCAGACCTATGTTCCACCAATTCGAGGCTTTTGTAATTTTAACATGTAACAGCTAACTAATGAACAGATAAGATATATTTTTTTGGTAGGTGTCATTTTAAGGGTTAGTATAAAAAACCACCCCCAAAACATATACTTCCCGTTTTTTACAGTTTCCAATATCCCAAAAATTCTAAAAAAAAATATATTATAATCAGTTTATGAATAGTCATGTACAGTTTAAATTTCATAAGGATATCTTCAATAGGTACTGAAAAAAACATTTTTTACGTTAAGGGTTGTCACCACCATTATTCCCTTACTATAGCGGTTAGGGATATGAGATTACTTGTATGGCTATTTTAGATGAAGAACAATAAATCCAAGGTAAGAACCCTTCATCAGACGCAAGTGCAGTTTTCATATGCTTAACCCGCTAGACCCTTTGTCCAGGGTAGTTAACCCTTTGAAGCACGAATTTCGATTTTAATTCCTATTTTAGTGAGATTTGGTATGGGGCGTCTTTATGTATAGAAAAATGATGAAGTATACTTCTTTTTTGCAAAAAAATGTTTATTTTAACTTTTGTAAGTGGTTTCGTAATGAAACCACAATGCAAGTAACACAAATGACATATATAATCAAATTTTTCCTGTATAAACTAAATTGAAGGATTACATGGATTATTTATGATATTTTAAAAAACAGTTTCTTTCTGCCAGTAAACACAACCCGACTTTACATTGTGTGCAACTCCATCTGGTTCGATGAGGTTGTTTGGCCGTACTACACTGAGCACAACGTCTTGATGTTCCGTGCACAGGTAGATGCTTTGCTTGATCACGTCGTTGATCTACTGGCACATAGGGCTTGAATCTAGATATAACCTGTTCAGTAGAAGATGGCCGTCCACAAGAGCCTCTTGAAACGGAAGCCCCAATTAAACTAAGTATCACTTCACAACGGAAAGTCTTGAGGCTCATAGTACTATTGGTCCTGCGTTTGAAAATTATATATGAGTTGACTACTGATGTATCGAGAAAATGCCAAAATAGACGGTGGTACCATTTTCGAGATTTCCGATTGATGGCGTAGTAAGATTTCATCATATCAGCTTTGTCAACTCCACCCATACACCTTCGGTAGTCTATAACTGCTGTAGGGCAATTGACTTCAGTCATACTTCCATCTTTCTCCCTTTTATTCACTTTAGTTTCATCTATAGGAGAATGTATAGTAGAGAGCAGCTGGATAGTTCTTTTGTCTTTCCATTTGATACAAGATACTTTGTCTCTATAAACTGCCCAATCGACATCTCCTCGATTCATTTCCTTATCACTTTTCAATCCAGTGGGAAGATTCTTTCTGTTTGCGCGTACAGTGCCACACGCGTAAATTTGATTTTCTTGTAAAGAAAGTAGAAGGTCAGTTGTTGTGAAATAGTTGTCAAAGTAAGCGTGATGTCCTTTTCCTTCGAGACTTTTAGTCATGTCAAGCACTACCCGTGCACCCAAACCTGTCTCAGGGTTATCTGAATTCTTTCCTGTATAGATTTCAAAATTACTTAGATAACCTTCTTTATCGGCGCATGCCCAAATTTTGAACCCCCTTTTTACGGGTTTCATCGGCAAATACTGCTTGAAAGCAATTCGGCCTTTGAACTTCACCATGCTCTCATCAACTGACACTTCTTTTGATGGGCAGTAATATTGCTGGAACTTTTTCTTCAGTAGTTCAATGTATGGTCTGATTTTGAACAATTTATCAAAACCGGGCTCTCCTTTTTTTGCCATTGTGCATTGTCATTGCAATGGAGGCTAGTTAGCAGGGAGCCAAACCGGTTTACGCCGATTTTTGATGCTATGAAATCATCACGCAGTTCTGGACGCAAGGACATATAATCGCGAAAAGAGGGAGACTTTTTTATACCCATGAGTAAATTTACTGCAATAAAAATTTTCATTTCCTGCTCAGTTGTCGGAATAAAGTTTCTTTTTTGCTGGGTGGCATATAGGTTTGTTTGTTCTGTAACCAGACGAATAGCATCGCCAAAAAGAAGCATGAAGAAATCTATAGGTTTTGTGACATCAGGTGGTACTTCAGAGCTGGGACCAGTTGGTTGCTGAAAATGAGTGACTTTCGGAGCAATTTCTTGTTTTTTCCAGTTCACAAAGTGGCTTAGTGGTATATTGTCTTCTGGTTCGTCTGGATCGTCATCTATGTCGCCCGCAAATTCCATATCGTCGTCACTCAAAATAGTTTCCTGAGCAATCGCTTCAGTAGTTTCATTATTTTCAACGATGTCTTCAATTATTTCTTCCTCTTCTTCCTCGCTTTCGCTTATTACCGACCCTCCATCAGAAGGAATTTCATCAAACATAGCGTAAGCTTCGTCGGAGGTCAGTTTCGACAAATCAATTCGTTTTTCCATCCTAAAGAAATAAAATTTTGAACTCTAGTACACGCACACTGGTTTCGCCGCAAAACCATATCCGGTTTACAAAGTAAACCATAAATTATGTGAAACCAGTATACTCACCTCTCTGTTAGTGCTTGAGTAACACATTCGTCCAAAAAAAACGGAGTAGTTATCTTACTTTTTACAAAAACATAGATAAAAAACGAAATTATTCACAAAAAGTCGTTTTTGTGATGATAATGAACTTATATTAGCAATGCAGTTTTCGCCAATTGCGAATTTGCAATGGAAATCCATAGACGGCGCACTTATTCGCCATTTAAAAAGTGTGGTTTCGCTGTAAAGCCAGTCTGCGTATAGAAATAAAAAAATTTGTAAGTGGTTTCGGTGTGGAACCACTATGCTTCAAAGGGTTAAATTTATCAAATTTCATACAATAAAGTACGTCATAACTTCGACGAATAGATTTTGCGCTTTCCTTTTATTTAACAAAAGGCTTAAGGTACAATAGGATTATTTTCTTAACTTAACTACGAAAAATTAGACAATTTATGTTTATGCTTATATTTTCAAGCAAATTCTTTAGAATCTCTGAGTCCACAATATTTAAAGAATTCCCTGGCACTCGGATCGTTGCATTGTGCTCCCTTGACAAGTACGTTGTAAAATTATCAGAGAAGTTAGTTTGGGGAAAACGTCATTCTACAAAAATTTGTTATAAGCTATATCAAAGTATTTTAAAGCCTGGAATAGAATTTCCAATGACAATCGAACAAATTTCCTGTTTTGAAAAACAATAAAAAAAATTCGGTTAATGTATATGCTTTAAAAAATAAATTAACAACTATTTTGAAGTACATCCAACATACTTAACAAAATGCTAACGTATCAAACATGTCAATTTGTTAATGATTCAAGATAAATACTATAATCAAAATGATCTTGGTGGAGACGTAAAAATTGAAGATGACACCAGTGATGAAGAAGGGAGAATCAATGTTCTCTATGTTTGGATCAAAGATTTGTCACACCTTCTATCGAAACAACTTAACTGTCATGATGGCAGAAAATACATATATGTGATCGTTGTTTACATTATTTTCAATCAACAGAAAAACTTCAACATGAAATTGACTGTTCTCTGCTCAACACAACACGTATTCGATTACCAGCTCAGAAAAATTTTCAAGGCAAGGTTAAAGTTCCGTTTGTTATTTATGCAAACGTCGCATGTTTATTAGTTCCACAACCGAATAAAGATGATTATCAAGTTCATGTCCCCTACAGTATTGGTTATTATGTCAAATGTTCGTATGACGATACGGTATCATATTATAGAGCTTATCGCGGCGATGATCCAGAAACATGATTTGTCGATGAACTATATGAGTTTGCTGAAAATATAATGCCCGCTTTCTTGCGCCCGTTACCTATGGAACCACTGACCACCGATGAGGAAGAAAATTTTCAAACAGCAACAAATTGTCATATCTGTGAAGATCCATTCAAGAAAAGGTACGTGATCATTGTCATTTAAGTGGAAAATGTCGAGGACCAGCACATCAAAATTGCAGTTTCAATTTTCAAGATTCACATATAATCTGTGTAACTTTTTGATAAATTAATCACAATCAACGTAATTTTTTATTATACGAATATAATAATACACATAATAGATGAATAGAATATCAATAGTATGATAATAACTATAATAGATGAATAATAATCAGTAATGATGTTGGTAGTAATAATGACGATATTTTTTTATTGTTTAACTGAAGAATGTAGGTCATCATCGATTTCTGCAAAAAATATTTCGACTTTTGATATGAAACCTTATAAAAAATTTGTTCAAACTTACTAGGTAGTTTCACCAAAACTGTTTGGCCATCCGGTTACGGAATGACGTGAACAGTAAACCCCCAAACCAAAAAATCATTATAGAAAATTGTAGGTGCGGGACACCGACTAACGGAGGACATGAATCATCCATAATGACCCATGTGTACTAAATAATAACAATTAACATTTTTGAAACACATTTTTAATTTAATACTTACATTTCTATCATCAAAGAAATGGTTGTAATAGGATTCAAGCTGCTCAATCAATTCTGTTAAAAATATAATATTTTTTATGAATATTATATTTCTTTACTAGACAATAGATAGATTACTTACCACTAAAATGTTCAAACATTGTAAACAATGATGACAATGCTGACGACGACGACATAGTTCCTCACTACCACCAAGAACTCCAACACAGTAAATGTATTCTTTTAGTTAACGTTAAGCATCTCTAATGATTTATATTATACATAATTATCGCATCATCCACTTAAGTTTATTATCATATATACAGTTTGACTCATTTCACTATAAAAATAAATTTATATAAATATAGATATATCTTTCCACAGATTTCTAATTATGTGAATTGCATTAAGGCGAACCTTACTGTAGTTTATATTTATGTTTAATACTTTATTTATTTATTCATTTAACAAACCATTGAAATTTGATTTTGGTTCTCAAAACTAGAAACTTCTATTAAATTCTATAGTTTATTTTTTGTAATTCTTTAAACAAATCAAAATGTTCTTGAATTATTAATTTCATATGACACTCAATTTTCACTTTCCTAGAATTTAACAATCCCAATATTTTCTGTAACAAGATAAACAATTTTTTTGTTGATAGCATATCTTTCCATAGATTTACAATTATGTGAATTGCATTAAGGCTAGCTCTACTGTAACTTACGTTTATTTATTCATTTTATTGAAATTTTATTTCTGTGCTGGAAGCTAGAAACTTCTATTTGTTTGAGGGCTAGGTTTAGCGGTGCTACATTTAGCTAACATAGCCTCATTTGCTCCAGAACCAAAGAGTATATACTAAAGAGAGTGAAAGGATCTGTACAAAAAAGAGGGACTGAGTTACAGTAGCACCCTCCAGACCAAGACCCCAGGAACTATTACTTCCGCGCCCTGTATTTAATTTTATTTAAATTCTCAAAATCAGTTATATGAAATAAAAATTCATAAATATTTCAAAAAATACCTATATTTTCAATTACAAATTATTAAAAATAGATTATCAAACAATGAGTTAGTGTATTTCTTTTGACAAGCAGTCAGCTGGTTTAAAAAACAAAACAAAATAAACGTAATTAACTAAACACAGTATAGTTCAACTGTTGCTTATGTGTAATTAATTATTTAAACATATTACAGTGAAAACACAAAAATTGTGTGAATCATATTCCAACAGATAAAATCGATTGTACAATATTGTTAAAAACAAAATAAAAGAGGATTAGGAACTTTTTAAAAATGTGAGTTAGACTTAACCTAGTCAAGTCAAAAAAGTCTTTATTTAAATTTCTTAAGATATTACATTTTAATTGATCTTAAATCTATCCTGCATTGGACCGATCAAGGCTTTATAGCCTCTTCAGTCCAAGTTAGGTTACATTGTGGTTAAATTAGTACTAGCTAAACCCAGTTGAAAGACTTAACCTAGCTGAACACTGTGTTATATCACTATTTCCATTGGATGAATGTTTGTCTCAGCTACATATTGGAGTACCCAGGTGACCTTCGATTACACTTGCGAGAAATTCAAATTCTTCAACTTCTATTTGACGTTGATAAGGGGCTATTGCCTCCTACAACATTACTTTAAAGAAAAAATGTTTACTAAACTGCATTACCTTTGTAGTAATTAAAAGCATGTTCCGTCAAAAAATCAAATATCGTTGAGTATAATTAATTCCGTATTATCTCAGTATGGCCACATTTTAAAATTAAAGAAACATATAATCAGCAAACTTGATGTAGTTGATTTTTCTTGGTTTTCTTGTGATTATCATAAAACGAATATCAAATGTAATATTTTGAACACAATTACAACACTGGCAATCCATAAATTTTGTAAGAATTTCTCTACAAAATAAATATACGACTGAATCACATCTGTGTGTATACACTTGTGTTCTGCGTACAAATTAGAATATTTGATTTTGTTTTATTACTTACAGCATTTTTATGTTGATTGGGAATAAATCCACATATATTGAATATTAAACCAAATATTTATACATTGTTTTTGTTTTTTTCCTTCCCTTTATAAAATTCTTAACAACGTAAACACCACATAAACGACATAAACAAAACGCCATTTTCATTATTTTCATTGTCAAATGTCAAATACAAAATCTGTATTCTGATTGGTTAGTCACGAAATTTCTGGTTTAGCCTTGCAATTAGTTCCGATTTTGAGTAGATCTTGGCCTGGATGTCGCTAGCTCTGCTCTACCCCACTTTTTCCCTATGCTTCGATACCCCCCTGTCCAGAACTGTCCTTGTTTAGCTGCTAACTGTCTTCAATTATATTGTTTAATTTTAACGATTTTGATTTAATAATTATGAAATAATAATAAAAATATACTACCCCCGTCGGGGTGATGATGCTGGTTCCGACCGTTCAGATCGTTCCGACGATTCAGCACGTGGTGCATCGCCACGATTGCCACCTCGCTGTTGAGGTGACGATGCAGCGCGTGATGGTAGACAGTCCCACCCCCAGTTATCTCTCTTATAAGAATCTGATTCTGATTTTTTTCTTGTTGTAGCTCTTCACTGGGCCTTTTAGTTTCTTCTTGAAGCTGCCGAATAGCCGTCTCTTCTGTAATGAAAAATTGCTAAATACGTACAAATACATATACAAATATTTTTTTGCAAATACAATTTTGATTGAAAGAGATTTGCAGTGATAATATCAAAAAATTACCATTATGAATAATAATTTTCGGCCATTTTTTATTACTAAATAGCTTCAATTTAAACAACAATAACCATATAACAAATGAATCCAATTTTTGATACTGATTATTTTTCCTTTCTTTATTCAACTCATCTGCAAGCAAAAAATTACATTTTGGAAATTCGATTATAGCACAATGAAAATTAAATAAATTACGTACAGTAGACTCGAAATATCGGCATTGTAAATACTGTCAATTCGAGCTAATAGGACCTGTCTGTCTACCGTGCCAACCAAAAAAAATCTTTACGTTTTGTTATGTGAAATTAATAAAATAGCATCATCAGTCTTTCTGTACTTCATTTCTGCTGTTAATATATCAAATAAAAACAAACTTTCAAACTGACAGAAAAATCGAACTATTACCATCACCAATTCCCCGGTGGTGCCGCTATTTGGAAAATCTACTGTTTTATGTTGCATAATCATATTAAATACTCCCTATGTCTCATATTATGGTATAGATTTCAGATTTCTATAAAAACGTCTCAATTATGGATAATTATACAAAATAATAAACGTGGACCTAATTTTTTATAATCCTGAGTAACAAATTATCAAGGTTAATTACGACGTTGTATTGAATTTGAAGAAAGCTTTGGTATTTATTGTTTTAATAATTTTAATGGTTGCCCGCAGAAATATTCCACAATTTTCGATTTGTGGAATATTTTCGAGACTTTTAAATGTTTATAAGGTAATAAATATAACGAAAAAAAAAGAAAATTTATTATTCATAACTCGGTTTGCGGGCGACTTTCAGGTGCCTTGCGGTCGACGTATACAGTATTACCATGATTTGAGACAGAGGTAATTATTTAATATGAAGATACTACATAGTGATAAATTCGTTGATTTATAAAAATTAAGGGGCAAACATCTCAATTTTTTTCATACATACCTTCTATAAAAATTAACGGTTCAAATAAACAAATCACCAACAATCTATCAATTTCAATGATCGTTTGCTAGAAAAAGTAACGCAATTTCCCACCATTTGAGTGGGGATGAACATAGCACATTCCTTGTGAATATTTTGTTTTGTCTACTTATTGTGCTAATATTGAGTTACCAGATAAACATACCTACAGTTGTTTCTTCTCAGAAAAACTTATTAAAAAAACTATGTAGCATTCTTTTATAGCATATACTTGATGTCCTTTGTGGATCCTCCTGCATTTCTTTTGTTTAAAATCATCATCCTATTAATCAATTATTTAATCTGCAGAAGAAAGGGCTTTCAATAATTTTTTAAACATCAATAAATAGTTATTTATTGAGTATGACATTGTTATTATTAGATTTATTTTATTTATTTAACGCTTTGACGCCGGAATTAATTTTTGAAGAAAAGGTTATATGTATGGACTAATATCAGTATATTGAAATTAATTTACATCAAAATTACTTTCAAATAAATGTCAACGTTTCGTGGAAAATCTCCACTTCCTCAAGACTGGAAAAAGAAATTGTTTATAAATCGAGATTACGTTGGAATTGTCAACTCTAATTAATAAGCAAAGTATACACATACCTATGTAGTGTAATTTAGTAAATCATTCAACGTAACCCAGATCAATCAACATAACACAATATTGGCGATCGAAGGAAGCATTGGCGAAAATACAACAAACGACCAAAAATCAACCACACAACAACTAGCAACGAACAAACGAAAAGAATTAATGGGGTCCATGCGCACAACATATCATACGATCTAGATCAGCCATGTCCAACCCAAATTCATAACCGGGCCATTAAAAAATTCTAGTGAAGGAAATGGGCCTCAATACCGAGAATGGTATTCATATTCAATAAGAAAACTTTATTGTTGGTATGTTACAAAAATTAATGTGATATTTGCTTCTTGATTGAATCAGAAATTTGCTTTATGTTGACATGTAATTTTGAAGAGGCGCAACGTAGTTGATCAGACAAGTTTTCGTCAGAAACTTTGTTGCGACTCTTCGATTTCGTTATTTTCAATTTTGAAAAAAATGATTCGCACAAGTACGTTGTGCCCATTGTAGCTATGATGCGGAGCGCAAGCCGTTTTAAATTAGGAAACTTATCTTCAAGAATAAATTTTCTATAGAAGTCAAGTATATTATGTGACTCAAACACATGCTTCAATGCAATACACGCTTGCAAGTCTATTACGTAATTCTAATTGTAGGTTGGCTGGCGCTGATTCCACATCAATGCTAAATGGGCATACAAATATGTTGAAAATCATTTCATACTTCTGCAGATAGGCAAATCTGCGCTCAAAAGCGTTATATAATTTTTCTAAGTTGGTGATGTATTTCGAATTATTTTGACAGGTACTTTTAAAATCATTTAAAAGCGGAAAATGTGTTAAATTATTTGCCTCCAGATTATTTGCATGAAGCTTTAATTTTATCATAAATGCTTTTATATTCTGATAGCAATCAGTTATTAATTTATTCTCGCCTTGAAGCAGCTGATTCAGTTCATTTAATTTCGTGGTAACATCAGTGAGAAAACACAAGTCTCGAAGCCATTGCTCATCGTGAAGTTCTGGAATATCATGCCCATTTTCTTTCATAAAAACGGAAATTTCCTTTCTTAAATTCCAAAATCTCAATAAGCATTTTCCACGGCTTAGCCAACGAATTTTCGCATAGTAAAGCAAATCACCGTATTCAGATTCCAACTCACGAAGGTACTCTTGAAATTGACGATGTTTCAAAGAATTGTGTTTTATTTTATTTATTGATGTAATTACTATTGACATCACATGGGACATATCCAAGGTTTGTGCACATAAGTTTTCAAGGTGCAAGAAGCAATGACAAATGAAAATATCCCAATTACTTGAACTTTGACCCATTTGGTTAATTTCCTTGCGAATTAATGCAACAGCTCCAATGTTTTTGCCAATCATTGCAGGCGCGCCATCAGTCACAATCCCAATCATTTTCTTAAAATCAAGATTATGGTCTTGCATACATTTTATGATTGCTTCTTTAATATCATTTCCAGTGGTTGTGTTTTTTAAACTCACAAGATCAAGAAATTCTTCAGTAACATTCACATCTTTATCAACTCCCCTAATAAATATAGAAAGCTGAGCTGTATCCTTAATATCCGTTGTTTCATCGAGTGCTAGCGAAAAATATTCAAAATTTTTGACTGCTTCGTTGAGCGTTGTGTTGATTGGAGTTGCAATGCCATTAATGCGGCGTGTTACGGTTTGATGGGATAGGCTGATTTCCGAAAAAGCTTTAACTTTATCTGGAATAATTTCTTCAACAGCAGCAAGCAAACATTCTTTGATGTACTCTCCCGTCTGAAAATGGTTTCATTCGTTTGCCAATAATATGGGAAATTCGGAAACTGGCATTTGATTGAACCGTTTGTTGTTTAAATATATTTTGTTGAGCAGACAGCCCAGATTTGAATATTTGTAGTTTCGCTTTTCTTTCACCAATAGTAAGTTGCATTATATCACCGTGCTTTTGATGGAAATGACGTTTCAAATTATATGCTTTGAAATTTGAAATAGTAGGTATCACGGCAAATTAAGCATATGGCTTTATCTTTAACAGCAACAAAGAAGTACAGTTCTTCCCATTCTTTCTGAAATTGTCTGTTCTCTTCTTCAACTTTTCGCTTCTTTGACGACATAGTGAGGTCTGAATAAATAAAAATATCTATTTAAGTGCATGCAGTTGATTAGTCGGGATCCATTATTAGTTACCTTTGTAAGTCGATCTGGTAAGAAATTAACAAAACGTCACTTTTAAAATACACGCAATAATTCACAGTAACACCAAATGAACACTACTGAACTGGAACTGACCGAAGACTAAGCTGAACGTGTTTACTGGAACTGAGTAATGAGTCACCACTCAACAAACCTCGCCCATAGCAGACAACTTTTGCAAGCACACAAACAAAATAGTGGAGTACGCAAAATTGTGTGGCCAATGCACGTGCCGACTTATCTTTGTTATTATGGAATATATTATTCCCTGTAGCCTGTATTCCTAATGAAAAAGGTAATTTTTAAAGATTGAGAAATGCAAAAAGAAAATTAGGGCCGCAAAAAAAAGCAATTGGGCCGCACGAGGTCCGCGGGCCGCGTGTTGGACATGGCTGATCTAGATAAATGATTAGGCAATCAAAACAGTCAATGAAAATGGAAACAAAAAACCGCGAAGTACAAAAAAGATAGCAAGTACTTTTTTAAAATTACATTATAAATCTCGCTCATATTATTAGCATCTTCTTTATAATTAACACAGTTGTTAGACTTAATAAATAAAGATTCACTGAAACACCTCTTGAACACATTCTGTTCCCTATCCAATATCATGATATTTTCAAAATCAAAATGATGACCAGATTCGAAATGATGAGCAGCCAAAGCAGTCCTGTTTGTTTTATCAATATTTCTACAATCATCGATGTGTTGTTTCTTACGTTGTTTCAAATACTGCTTTGTTTGCCCAGCGTAACACAAATGGCAATTAACGCAATTAATTTTATGTACCAAATAATATGCCGAATCAACACTATCAACATCCTTAAGTCTAGTAAAGAACAATCTAGCTACCGTCTCAGTATAAGACGGAGCCAAAACATATTCATTTTTTTTTAAATAATACTTTATTTAGCAATCAGAATACTAAAAACTTCTATAAGCTAAATTGTTGACAATTACTAGGTAAACAAGCGAATAACTGTCATGATCAGGTTGATATTCAGATAATATATCACAAGTGATGAATATTTTTTTGAATATACTTTGACGTTTCCATGGAAAATTATTGTTGATATACACGAGACCAAATTGTTGTCAAAAATATCCCGACAGCGAAGCTGGAGGGGTATTTTTGTAACAATTTGGTCGAGTGGATTTCAACAAGAAAGTTTCCGTGGAAATGTTAAAATATATTCTAGAAAAAATATTCATCACGAGTGGTATATGTCATGATTATTTCCCGATAAATACAATCCTTATAGGAAAAATTGGATAATTACTAATTTAGAAATAGTACCAAAAATTTGCACATTTCAATCATTATTTTTAATGTAACAGTGACGTTTCCATGGGAAATCAAAATAAACATACTACTATGAAAAATGTTCGCGAACATTTTGTTAGTAAGATACTATTCGTTGACATACAACCTCTCATTGGTCAAAATTTATGTCAAATCATGATTTGATTGGCCATTTTAAAACGAAGGGAAATAATCAGATAATATATCACAAGTGATGAATATTTTTTTGAATATACTTTGACGTTTCCATGGAAAATTATTGTTGATATACACGAGACCAAATTGTTGTCAAGGGAAATAATCAGTGATATCACCTGTGTAAACTTAAATTAGTTCGATTCGCCATAATTTCTTAAGTCTTTTGTTGACCACTGGCTCCAAGAGTTGTTCCATTAGCGAGTGGGGGTGGGGTGGATTTCTACATATAACATCATGATGTGTGGTGGCTTTTTTGTGGATAGCTTAGGCTAATGGAAGGATTTGCTTGATTTTGTAATTTAATCCAGGATGCCAAACTTTATCAAACGCCTGACTGACATCAAGAAAGACTCCACTACAGTCCTGTTTGTTTTCCAGTATTTAATTATGATTCTTGTGATACGGTGTATACTCTATCCGTAAAATTAGTGTTTTGCCTTTTGAGCAGTAAATTTTAACATATCAACTACACAAAGAATAATGAACCCACAGTAAATACTCATAAAGCAATAAATCAAGTAAAGGGACTAGAATGTTGCCGTTTCTATTTAGCAGGTAGAAAAGTATTTATACCAGTATCCTGTACAAACGGCAACATTTTGATCCCCTTACTTGATTTATTGCTTTATGAGTATTTGCTGTGGGTTCATTATTCTTTGTGTAGTTGATATGTTAAAATTTACTGCTCAAAAGGCAAAACACTAATTTTACGGATAGAGTATACTTGCACTGTGGAATGTTTCTCTCGGAAGCCAAACTGATGCTGTGGTATCCAGCTTTCTGGCGGCAGGTCAGCATTAAGTCTTCGAAGCACAAGTCTTTCAAGGAGTTTAGAGATAACTGATAGCAAGCTTATCGGCCTGTAGGAGGAGGCATCAGTTGGTTCTTTTCTCTGGTTTGCAAATCATTAGAATTTGAGCTGTCTTGAGACATTTTGGCCAGTATCCAAGTCGTATAATTTATCTCGTATTATTTCTGACCATTCAAGGTACACCACGAGCAAGTTGATAATTTCGGATGCAACAATATAAATAATGTTGTCAGCATTGTTGCAGTGATAAGAAAATAACGGTTATTAAATAGTTATACAACCACTTTCTCATGGTGGCATATTGAGATAACTAGTAGGCAGTTTAAAACAGAACTTTGATCAGGTGGTATTACCAGCTAACCAGTTGTCCTCAAAGGGTTAATAGGCAATTCAATAATTTTTTTGTTTAAACATCAATAACTAATTATCAATTAATATAATACCCATACTCAAGAAACTTCTAAAGAGATGGAGCTGTTAATGTAATGAAATAGTTGAGGAAAATTTTAAACAAGTTTAGAAATTTTTCCTTCGACTAATTTTTAATCACTTTAGTTACTACTGAAAATGAATAAAATACGCTAGCAATACGACATTTCGAAATAAAAAGACCAATGCATTTTTTATGGGTCATGTAGTTGGAAACAATCAAAACTGTTTTATAAGTAATCACATTTTGGAGCTCCACTTTGAAATACCTAATTACTAATTAGTTACGTTTTAATGATAATTTGAAGAAAGGGGGCGAGAATTATAGAAAGGGCAGTCTAGACGTAGATCTGTACACAATCATTGTTGTATTTTGAATAAATTCAATTATACTTTTGTTTTAAATTATTTAACGAGTCTTGAGTTTTTAAGTTCTTACTCTATAATTCTCACATTACATACATACTTACATATTTCCATTGATGCAAGAAGAGAAACTTTCAGTAGAAAAAATGCAGTCATATTGGGATTTACATATTTATAGACAGTATTGATGAGTAGAACTCTGTTTAAAACAAAAAAAAATGCAGTATTCGCTATTCTTCCTCCCCACTCAATCATTATGTATTCTAATGTATACCTATGTACGTAGTACATACATAACTTGCTTAAAATAATTTTGATACATCATTATCATTATCATTTTATTTTATAATTTCAAATATTTCATTGAAGCATCTAAATTCTTGAAAAAAAGAAGAACTCGCATTTACATGGGGCCTAATGAATATAATTACTTTTTTTTGAAAACAATGAACCGACTTCATGTTTCATTAGACATACCAGTTCAGTTATTATTTGCTGACTAGAATGGTATTTAACTCCATTGCTCAAGTTCAAAAAAAAACCGACAGCTTAATGTGTTATACACTTGAACCTTCCTTAGAATATCAAAATCGATTCAGTGGTTCTCGAGAAAATCGTGGACATACATACGTATTATACATACATACACAATTCATACACACATACAGGTCGAACAGAGAACCTCCTTTTTTGAAGTCGGTTACTGAAGTTGGTTAAAAAGCAAAATCATTTGTAAAAATGCGGTGATACAAAATATGACAATAACTACTTTACTAGCTCTCACTCTGCACCCATTGATGTTTTGAAACGATGCGTGTGTATTGCACCTTTACCCGAGAAATACACAGAAAAAAAAACAATGACTGTTCAGACATTCTTTACTTATCATATGCAGGTGTGCAGGTTTGTTTTTATTACCAATACGTTTAGTGTCTTTAGAGATAACATAAGCTTTTTACAAGTGGTCTCAAACTTGTGGCCGGCAGTGTATGTGTTCTTCTGACTATTTTTGCAATTATGTTTGCTGGTCTGTAGTTTACCCTGCTCCCATGAAATTGTTTTTTTCATTATTCTGTATATATCAGTTCGTGTCTTTTTTTATGATTATTATAACATGATAAGTAAATCCTGTAAATTTTTGAGATAAGGAACTTCTAGTCGTCGTCACATGTATTACTGAATTGTTGTGAAAAGACAAATCAGATGAAGAGATGGGATTTAATTTACTGTAACTACATCATAAGATTTCAAATCATACGTGAATCTGGTTTATCACAGAGTGATGAGTGCCAGCTGACGGTATATTAATACTGATTTCATGTATGTTTTACAGTGGATGTAGTAACAATAATTATTTTGTTGATAAAAAATGAAAAAAAATGACACATTTTTTTTCTATACGAACCACATATGGGAATAATTACATCTTTATTTCGAAGTTTTGGGAATCAGCATCAAAAGAAGAGCAAGAAGAGTTTAGTTGAAGTGATTGAGCTACTAATCTGAAATGGAGAAGTTTATCGAACTTTTATTCGCTATGTTGATTTTTACTTGTGTTGCATATTGAATTAGACCACAATTATTGTTTCTTACGGATCTCTAGGTCATTGTGGCTGATAATTTTATGGTTTGGCAGCAGAAGATAGTTTTGTGGTCTTTTTGTGGTTCCTAGATCAAAATTTGCTAGAAGGTGTGAATTCAGTAGGTATGTCTGTACTTACACATGCATACGCAATAACCTATACATTCTGTAATATTTCTAAGTAAAACCGAAAGGAGTCTCCAAAAGTAATGCAATTGGTCAAATATTTGACCAATTGCATTACAAACAGTGTAATTGTTGTGGTGCTGCCGATTTCTACGTAGAGTGTAAAGAAGGCAATATAAACACACATGTGGTCATTATAAATCTTTGTTCAACCGTTGTATAGTGAGTAGGAATGTTGTAACTTGTAATATTGTAATAATAAATAAATTTGTAGACCCTGAAGAAGCCCCCAAAATAAGGGGCGAAACGTAGGTTTCAGCAACAATTAAGAACATTTGATTTGACCAAAAAATTGTCCCCAATTCCCCGAGAAACAACAAACTTAAATTTTTGAATATTCACAACAAATTTTCTCGTCCAATTAATTATTAATGAAAATAAAAATTCGCAGGGAAGCTGGACATAATTTCTTTATTCTAATTCAATGAACAGCTGACGTTTCGTCTCAACTCGAGACTTCCTCATAGCCAATCGTCCTTTTTAGAAATAGAAATAGTATTCGTACAAATTGTACAACAAATAGTTGTATATGACACTATTACAATAAACAAACGTCATTACAACTACACTTTTAAACAAACTATTAACAATTAAATGAAATGGGACACGTGCCCTCGTCAACACTCCAGTTTAAACTGTCATATACAACTATTTGTTGTACAATTTGTACGAATACTATTTCTATTTCTAAAAAGGATGATTGGCTATGAGGAAGTCTCGAGTTGAGACGAAACGTCAGC
Organism: Iselma pallidipennis; assembly: GCA_037464855.1. Lineage (NCBI taxonomy): Eukaryota > Metazoa > Arthropoda > Insecta > Coleoptera > Meloidae > Iselma > Iselma pallidipennis. The sequence continues at coordinate 6,412 of JAZBHA010001149.1, read as the reverse complement.
TGTTCATTGAATTAGAATAAAGAAATTATGTCCAGATTCCCTGAGAATTTTTATTTTCATTTTTGAATATTTTAATTTCAAAACTTTCTCCGAAGGACATTCCCAGTAATTTGTTTGATTCAATGATTTTGGACAATGTTTCTTGCAATATGATTCTTATTTCAGATTAAGCGAATCTGAATAAATCCGAATCTTACTAACAAAGAGTCGCACAAGTAAGCGTGCGTAAGAAACACTAGTCATCCACCTGTTCTCCTCTATTTAGTAGGCTGGACCAGCAGGCTATATGGACGCATTCTGGCGTATAACCTATCTCTAATACGCCATATTGGCGTTATCTGTATGGTTGAACTGTAGCCCTCATTTTAGGACATGGCCGACGTACGATATACAAACGACATACAAACGAAATCGTTGGAAGATTAGGTGATAGAAATAACTCTATTAAAATATGTGTTGAGGGATGCTAGTTTATGGTTGAGGGGATGTAAGTAATAGAAGGGGGTGGGCCTGGAAGTGGTGGTGGGTTTCCTAAGGATGAAAAAGTTAATTTGGATCACACGAGATAAGCAAATCACGTAAGGGAAGACAAGACGATTACCATTACTAATTTCAACAGTTTACTGAATGTTACGAAAAATAGAGTTCAAAAGATCAAGAAAGGTCGAAATATCGGAATCAGAACCAAAAAAAAATACAAAACACATCATCGTGTCACCTCTTCCAAAAAATAACATGTTTCAGAAATTAATGATGGAATGTCAGAAAATTTGTTTCAAAATGGTCCATGAAAATCTCGGTAAGGACGGGTGACAAAGGGCAACCCATGGCTAAACCATTAAGTTGGCGGTAGAAACAATTATTGAATTGGAAGAAATGTAAATACTTCCTGATGCAGCAAGATAACAAGCAGAAGAAACGTGGAGAACTTCAAACATTAAAAAGAAAATATCGCAAGAAGATGCTATTTACGTCAGGGGTGATAAGGGTGCAGGCAATGTGATAATGGACCGCCAATCCTATGAAGATAAGATGGTGGAATACATCAATAATAACAACTATAAATTGCACAAAGGGAACCCGCTGAATGACTTGATTCTTAGAACTAAGTCATTGATAAAATCTACGAAATCAACTTTAATCAAACACATATTCTCCATAAAGTCGTTGATCCCAATGAATCCGAGAATTCCAAGATTATATGGCCTTATTAAACTCCATAAAGAGGGTTATCCTATTAGACCAATTACAACGTGTTATAATACACCTACATGCAACTTGGCAAGACTGATGAACAACATTTTGGACTTTAAACCGAAACATACTGTAAATAACTCGTATGAGTTGCTTCAGATCCTTTCAGAAGTTGAGATCAATCCCAATTATCGGCTGATTTCTCTTGATATTGTTAATTTATACAGTAACATCCCCATTGATGTAACATTGAAGATCCTGAAGACCTACTTAAAAGAGAAATTTCCTAACACCGCTGATCAAAATAATATTTATAAAATTTTACAATTTTTAGTTTCAAATAATTTTTGTGAATTTAATGGTCGTGTTTTCAAAATATCCAATGGTTTACCAATGGGTCTCCCGATATCGGGTACTCTCGCAGATCTGGTTCTTGATTTTTTTGAAAATAGCTACATTTTGCATGAACGCAATCCGTTTAAAAAACACATAATACATTATACCCGGTATGTAGATGACATTCTGATTGTGTGGAATGGAAGTGATAGAGTGTTGAACTATTTCTATAACTTTGTCAATTCTTTACATAGACAGATTAAATTCACAATGGAAATGGAGGAGAATAACTCGTTGAACTTTTTGGATTTACAAATTACGAAGAACAACTCCCGCCTAGAATTTGATATATACAGAAAACCGACAAAGTGTCAGGCTCTGATTAGTAATGACTCACACCATCACTGGTCGCAGAAGACTGCAGCTTTCCATTGCTACATTGATAGACTTCTAAAGATGAACTTGGATGATTTGAAGAATGAAAAGGAGATCGCAATACTTAAGCAGCTTGCTGCTAAGAATGGTTACAACACTCGGTTGATTGATAGGATCTACCACCAACATCTAATAAAGAAGGATCCGCTATTCGTTAAGGAACAAAATAACAACACTTTTAAGTCGTTCACCTTCAACAAATTTGCTTATAAATTGAAAAACATCCTTAACAAATACAAAATACAGCCTATCTTCAAATCAAAAAACAAACTTAGAACACTGTTAAATTCGAAGCGAAATGATATTTTGGAAGAAAGTGGTGTATATAAGTTGGAATGTAAAAATTGTGACGCAATATATATAGGTGAGACTGGGCGAAGGTTGAGAATTAGAATAAATGAACATCTAAAAACACCTTCTTCAAATGTTTATCAACACTTGCTGAGCGATGGACACGAACTCGATTTGGATAAAACTGCTTTATTACACAAACTTGATAAAGGGAACAAATTGAGATTGGCTGAGGCATGGGAAATTTTCAAGCATAGAAGAAAAGGATTTAATGTGCTAAATGAACAGGTCGAGCTTGATTTCGAACCACTGTTTAAATCTCTAAATAATTTTTAAAAAAATTAAAAATTTTAACTTTAGCGCCAAAAAAAAATTTCATTACGCAGATGCAATTAATTTCCCATAATTCGCCATTTTCTAATGTTCATTTTATAAAAGCAACTTGTACGAGTTCGTGTTGTAGTTGATTGCTTAAATTGTTTGTTATATTGGATTTTATTATTCATATTGTTGAGTGTTGTTTGTTCAATCGATTGAGCTAATTCATATTGTGGTTTTTTCATGAAATTGATGTTTCTAGTGCGGTGGCAGCGCACATGCAAAATTGAGGTTAGAATATCTGATGAATTTGTAAAAAAACGTTGAGAAATATTTGTTTATTATTTTTAGATAGTCTTCATACATAGTGTGGTGGCAGCACACAGTTACATAAACTTATAATATTTCTATTTCTTTTGGTTTTACCTCAATTTGTTGATAAATGATATTGTTTTTCTTTATTGTTACAATCTATATATGGTGATAGCATATATTGGATTGTTATCGGATTGTAATTTGCGTTGTGTATGTGAACATTCACAGTTTGAGTATGTCCATGTAACTTTTATTATATTTTGTTTTAAATTCTTGTTCTTTCGTAGCGTTGGGCTGATGATGGCTTAACAGCCGAAACCGGTACCCATAATATAATAAAATTGCCTTAGAGAGGAACTCTTGAATTTTCTTTGTTATTATCATTGAATTGGAAGAAGTTTTGGGACAGGACATATCGGAGAGTATTAATCAAATGGTTGCGAATATTATTCGGTAAAACTTATCATTGATTGTCTTAATATAATCTTAAGAAGAGATAGATCGGAAAAGATTCTTAACATCTAAAGAAACAAGTTTACAAGCCGGTGAAAAATTCAAATTCAACGACAACGACTCAGCTAACTGTATTGAATTGTTTTTAGAAAAATCTAGGAACAAAGTTTAAATAAGATTTCAAAATATGGTTTAAATAGTGGGCAAGTTTATAACAGGCAGTATTATAGGGTGTATAGGACTATTTTTATTGTTAGAAATTTATAAGAAAAGAACCAAAATTCTTCTATGATATTAGTTTATTAAAATTGGTGGACCGGTTTCGGTCAATTGACCATCATCAGCACCTCGCTGGAATGGATATTACATTGAAAAAGATATTAAATGTTTATCAGAAAAATTCTCTTACTCAATAACACTGAAATTTTAGGTTATGATACATAAAAACAAAAACATCAGAAATTCATTGATTTCTACATACACAAAAACAATTATTCTCAAACACTTTTTGATTATTCTATCAACCAACTAATTTTCAAATAATAATGAGGTTGATTAATTGTATTGTCTTTTTTAAAAAAAAATTGTAATAAACAGTTTTCACAAATAGACGCTTGTTCTAGAACTACTTTTTTAAAAGCTACTGCGCATGTGTACAATTATGCTGGTTGAGCGACTGAATACAGTTATTGTTTTACATATCATATTAATCACTCATTTTGGTGACTTCAGCATATTAATGCGCTGTTACTAAAAAAATGCTAACAAAATGTGCAGGTGGGTCATACCTGCAGTCTGTTGAGCGTGATTATCCACAATCTTCTGAAGCTTTTGGGCTCTTCAGCCATTTTAAAATTTTGCTTACACTTCCTCGACTAATCGTTGAACATTTGTGAATAAACTTTTATTGGACACCGGCCCTCGCACTGAACCACGCCTCGAACAGCATACAGCTTCTTAAACAATGCTTTTAAATGAGAACGTCTATACCGGCGCTCTTCGCCTCGCTCATGACCATCGAACAGAGCACGCTAGCCTGGCACACCAGGCCACTAGTCTCACACAAGGGGCCACTAGCCTCGCTCGATTTGTCTGTTTATTCCTATAACGCCTGATAATTACGTTGTATGAGGTTTTAGAACATTTTTTTGCAAATTACGATAATTACATACTTTTCGACATACTGTGATAGTATGTATATATCTTTTTATGTATAAAACCCTAATATACCAATAATATTCCAAATTTTTTTATGCATTTGATTCATCGTTGTATAATGACTACAACCCCTTTACAAATAAAAAATCTTCGAGTAAACAATCTGTGGAAAGTTGGTATTGCTTTACATGGTAAGAAGATATGCAACGTAGTATGCATTGTTGTGTCTGGTGGAGGTTATAGGTACACGAAGCGTGTATAGGGCTCACAGCTGAAATTGAGGTCGATTAGTGTGCCCTAATAGCTCATAAATGCTTTTCAAGTATGGGATATATTATTGGACACTTTGAATTAAACATATATTTCTTCTCTTACTCTTCCAAACTAATGTTGTGGAACTTTTCTTTTGCTAAATGTTCCACATCTTTTAATTTAAATATTATGTTTTTGGTGGCCATGTAATTTTTTACTGTTGCACAAATATTTTCAATGGTGCGATACCGTTGGTGTGTATTCATATGCAGAAGAATCTTTTTATATAACTCTGACGTTGTGTCTTCATCTTCGTATACAATTTTCTCATATGGTCTTTTTTCCACGAAGTAGGGTGCATTTCCGCCTTAATGTTATGGTAAGATGCGTTATCCAGTACTAACATCGAGTGTGGCAATAAATTTGGTATCAACTTTTCCTCCAATCATTTTCTGAAATTTGTGAAGTTCATGTCGTCGTGATAATCGCCGGTTTTATTACCTGACTTGGACATCAAGCATCGGGGCCCTCTTTGTGAACATTACAACGCGAGGGCCCTTAGCAACAGGTACTTTAACCCCTTCATTGCTGCCGTCATCGCAGCGTTTGGAACAAGTGTGGCTACTGTGTTAAGTGGATAAGCTCGCTTTATCCCTTTTTGCAAAGAGTCAGCTTTCGGCTCTTAATGCAAAATGCACTGGGTGCAGGGTGAGTTGCCTAATGCAAAATGGGAACAAAGCGAGCAGCGTATCGACATTTGATATGTTTCGTCTGTACATACAATAGGACGCCCTTCAAGTCTATATCTCACTATTTTTCTTAGGAAGTTAATTCTTAAAGTCTTTCTATTGCCGCCACTTTTTTCATTTGAAACCAATTTTTTTTACATAACTCCTGAACGTTGTCAGTTTACAAACGAAATTAATGCTATTATCGTTTTGCAAAGTGTTATAAACGGCTCTCATTGTAGGTTGGATCTTTTGTGTCAAAGTGAACCTATGAATAGTCTTTCTAATTATCTCAACATCAAACTCACTAAAATTACCTTTTGTCTTCGGTTGACAAAATTTTTTTGTGATGAAATAAATATAGGTGAAGTTGTACTAGGTCCCACTGCATCATTACATTCGTTTGTCGAATAATCCGTTTTATTATCGTAGGAATCTAAGGTATATAAGGTTTGTGACGTATTTTCTGGACGAAACCACAATGGCCCGGGGTTAGCTGGCCAGAGATACGGGTACACGCTATTAAGGCTGTTCCTACAATTTTAGAAATTCTTTCAACCAAGACTAGACAACTTGTCGTACTTTGTAGTAGTTGTAGTTTGACAAGTTTATGACACTGCAGGGGGTGACAATCAGTGGTTGGGGGATTATTTATTATAGGCTATTTCTTTACCTGGTTTCAACTGTTTACACAATTGCTATGAAGAAGAAATTATTTTGCAAATATTCAAAAGAACTTATAAGATGATCATTTATTTCAAAAGCAAAGTAAAATTTTATAATACATATAATATGGGAATATGCGATACAACCTGCTTAATTTGTCCAAAGCCGTAGTACTACCACAGGCATTGAAAATTTGAAAAATGACATTCTAAACGGACCTAACCATATTTTTGGAAACCACGAACATTGTGCAACTTATTTTTGTG
>JAZBHA010001148.1:14476-28923 GCA_037464855.1 Iselma pallidipennis | reverse complement strand
ACAAGGTTTTCACAGTTTTGTACAGTTTAAAATAACGAATTTATCTAGTCTAGACTGTGTGTAGTTCGATGGTATTCGTAGGTTCTTAAATATTCGCTTCCTAATATTTTTGAAAAAATTGATGGTTACGCCGATAGAAATAATCATATCTTCGTCGATCCTATATGGATTTCAACAAGGTTTTGACAGTTTTGTACAGTTTAAAATAACGAATTTATCTGGTCTAGACTGTACTATCGAACTACATACAGTCTTGACTAAGTGAATTCGTTATTGGAAACTCTACAAAACTGTCAAAACCTTGTTGAAATCCATACAGGATTGACCAAGATAATATAATTTCTATCGGCGTAACCATCATTTTTGCAAAAATATTTGAAAGCGAATATTTAAATAACTACTGAAACTATCGAACTACATACAGCCTTGGCAAAGTGAATTCGTTATTGGAAACTCTACAAAACTGTGAAAAACCTTGTTGAAATCCAGACAGGATTGACCAAGATATGATAATTTCTATAGGCGTAACCATCATTTTTGCAAAAATATGTGGAAGCGAATATTCAAGAAACTACGAAAACTATAGAACTACATACAGTCTTGACTAAGTGAATTCGTTATTGGAAACGCTACAAAACTGTGAAAACCATGTTGAAATCCATATTGGATCCACCAAGATATGATAATTTCTATCGGCGTAACCATCATTTTTGCACGAATATTTGGAACCAAATATCCGCTATACAAAACCGGATCGGAGGTTGACTATTGATCAAATAAACCAAAAATCTAGTATAAATGATCCCTTAATATTTACGATATAAATTTATAATATGACTCATAAGTCTGATAATGAGATAAGTGCAAAATTTTTGTTAACTAATCAATCATATCAAAAAAATCTATTCCCGGATAATAATTATTATCAATTGGAGATAGCATGATAAGGTACATATTTCACAAAAAAAACTCCACTTATTAACAGACTATAGTGGATGGAAGTTTTCACGTCCTTTAGTAAAATCAATCAATAATGTTATAATTTTATGAATAGATACCTAATAGATAAAAATGCCACAAACAAATGGACTTATTGTGGTAAGTTTTTTCATTATTTTTATAATTATTACCCAAAAAAAACACTAAATTATCAATTGATTCTATAAACTAAGGGCGACCACATATGGGTACAACCTGTGACAACAGGTGAATTTGATATTTTATTGGGTGGAAAAATTGTAGCTATTGAACAACGTCGTTTCAAAATCAGGGATGATGATAGCAATGAATTGTATATTTCTAACCAGCAAGTGGTTAAAAATATGCACGTTACATCTGTACAGGGTGTTGAAGATATGATCAATTTAGGTGATTTACAAGAATATGCTATTTTACGCAATTTACATAAACGTTACCGTAATAAAGAGATCTATGTAAGTTGATTGAATTAATTAAATTGAAAATAATATCTAACAAGAAAAATTTTAGACTTATATTGGTTCAATGTTAGTAGCCATAAACCCTTATGAATTACTGCCGATTTATACAAACGCTTTAATCAATGACTACCAAAATAAAAAACTTAACGAATTACCACCACATATTTTCGCTATTGGTGATAACAGTTATGTTAACATGAAGACAACTAGACAGGATCAATGTATAGTTATCAGGTAAATATTTTATCAATTTGTATAACAGTAAGTCAGTTATCTGTCGAATTTTGTTATAATAATCCATTAGGTACAAGGATTAATACATATTTTTTTTGTAAATTATCAAAAGTTTCCTTATCTTTAATTTAATAATACTTTTCCAACCAAAAAAACAATTATTTCTAGTGGTGAATCAGGAGCCGGCAAAACTGAAAGTACGAAATTAATCCTTCAATATCTGGCATCAACTAGTGGTAAACATTCCTGGATTGAACAACAAATTCTCGAAGCCAATCCAATACTTGAAGCTTTCGGTAATGCAAAAACCGTCCGTAATGATAATTCGTCTCGTTTTGGTAAATATATTGATATCCATTTCAATAAATCGGGATCAATTGAAGGAGCACGTATTGAACAATATCTATTGGAGAAAAGTCGTATAGTTGGACAGAATGAAGGTGAACGAAATTATCATATATTCTATAGTATGTTGGCTGGTTTAACGAAAGACGAAAAGAAACGTTTCGAATTAACAGATGCTGAGAATTATTTATATTTAAAAGGTGGTAGAACATTAACATGTCATGGACGGAATGAAATTAATGAATTTGCTGATATCCGTGGTGCTATGAAAGTTCTAAATTTTACTGATAAAGAAGCCAGTGATATTTTCCAATTATTAGCAGCAATTCTACATTTAGGCAATGTAAAATTTAAATCTGGTACAGCATCAAATCATGATTCATCCGATATACAAGATATGAGTGCTGCTGATCGTATTGCAAAATTATTAGCAACTAATAAATTCGATTTAAATGCTGCTTTAACGAAAAAAACAATTTATGCACATGGAGATAAAGTAGTATCACCATTATCGGTTGAACAAGCATCAGATTCAAGACATGCTTTCGTTAAAGGAATCTATGGAAAATTATTTATTATGCTTGTAGAGAAGATCAATGAAGCTATTTATCGTCCGAAAGGAACATCGAAAACATCAATTGGTGTTTTAGATATTTTTGGTTTTGAAAATTTCACAGTTAACAGTTTCGAACAACTCTGTATTAATTATGCTAATGAGAATCTACAACAATTTTTCGTACAACACATTTTCAAATTAGAACAAGAATATTATACAAATGAAGGGATTAGTTGGAAAAATATCTCCTTCATTGATAATCAAGAAATTTTAGATATGATTGGAATCAAACCAATGAACTTGATGTCTCTAATAGATGAAGAAACGAAATTTCCCAAAGGAACTGATTTTACAATGTTAGCAAAACTTCATAATGCTCACAGTACGAAACCATTCTATCTTAAACCAAAATCTGATGTTACACCAGCTTTTGGTGTTCAACATTTTGCCGGACCTGTATTTTACGATGTTCCCGGTTTCCTGGAGAAAAATCGCGATTCCTTTAGTCAAGACTTGAAACTATTAATACAAGACTGTGATAATGATCTATTGAAGAAGATCTTCGTAGAAGATTTCAAACAAGAATCAACTACAAAACGAATGATAACGTTATCATCACAATTTCGAACATCTCTCGATAATTTAATGAAAACTCTAGGAAATTGCCATCCGTATTTTGTCAGATGTATTAAACCCAATGAAGATAAAAAACCACAATGCTTTGATCGAACTTTATGTTGTCGTCAATTACGCTATTCCGGTATGATGGAAACGGCACGAATCCGTCAAGCTGGATATCCAATTCGTTATTCGTATAAAGATTTCGTTGATCGTTTCCGACATTTAGGCAAAACCATACCACCATCCAATAAAGGTGATTGTAAAGAATCCACCCGTAAAATTTGCCAAACAGTCTTCACAAATAGTGAAGATTATCAGTTGGGACATACGAAACTATTTCTTAAACACTTTGATAACGAGTATTTGGAAAAACAACGTGCTGAGATTTTATCGAAATACATCTTGGTATTACAGAAAGCGATACGTGCATGGATTTGTAGAAGACGTTTCCGAAAATTACGAGAAGCTGCTATTGTTTTCCAAAAACATTGGCGTGCTCGTGGTTATCGTACAAGATTCTTAATAATTCGTAACGGTTATCAACGTTTACAAGCTATAATTCGTTCACGACAATTAACATATTCTTATAATAAAATTAAGAGGAATATTGTTAAATTACAAGCAATTGCCAAAGGGTATGTTGTACGAAATAAAATGCAATTTGGTAAAATTTATAATATTGTTAAACAACGACGGATTGATGAACAGAATTTACGAAATGCTGGCAATAAAAATTATCGACAAGAAGCTGAAACGAATATGCAGAAACGTTTAGCTGAATTGAATCGTGAATATCGACTAAAACTTCAAGAACAAGAAGATGATAATAAGAAAGCTATTAAATTGGTGGATGATGTATTTGAGTTCTTTAAAGATCTCAATATGCCAACTTCACCGGTCGATATGAAAGCCAGTCAAGACTTTGTGGTAAGTTTAGCAAAATACAATAAATTCATTAATAATTTGACAGTTAATAAGTTAACAGTTTAAACTAAACAACCTCTAGATTGTAAATAACAGAAATCATCCGAGACAGTGTGTGTGGCTTTGGTAGCTCAGTTGGTCAGAGCAGTCGGCGCGTAACCGAAAGGATGTTGGTTCGATTCCAACTCATGGCCAGAGAACACTTTTTCGGTGATTTTCAACGGTGAAATGGCTTCATCGGTTTAATAATTAATAATTTGTGCATTCCTTACACATAAATCTTTATCAATATATCACAATAATTCGATCGATATCACTTAAGATAACGGTAATTAATTATTCACAAAATTTCATTCACTTATCAATCGACTCCAATTGATTTGTCAAGATAATGTTATCATGTAACGCTGTCATATTATCATAAATATTGTATTTTTTTTGCGCAGAAACTTTTGGAAGAAGATGATTCCAAGAAAACCGGAGAAGATGATCTGTCAGCTTATAATTTCCGTAAATTTGCAGCCACTTATTTCATTAAAAACACAAATCCTCAATACTCTAAACGACCATTAAAAGAATCACTTCTGGATCTACCAACACCAGATGATGTAATAGCAGCACAAGCCTTATGGATAACAATTCTAAGATTTATGGGTGATTTACCAGAACCACGATACGAGAATGCTACTAAATCAACTAATGAACCAATATTTACACAAGTTTCACAAACATTAAGTAGAAGTTTCACAAATCGTAAAGAATACAAAGTATTACTGATTTCCTATTGAGAGGAAAAAATATTTTTACTAGAAAATATTTGTATTAATTTTAGGAAATTATCAAAGAAGAAAAGAAAATGGCCAGTTTGACAAAAGCCCAACGACAAAAACTTATCAGTATGACGTTAAAACGCAAAAATAAACTACTGGAAGATGTTAGACATGGACTAGTTGAGGATACTTTTGCATCTGAAAGTTATAATGAATGGTTAAATAATAGAAGGACCACAAATTTGGAAAAACTCCATTTTATCATCGGTCATGGTATTTTACGTCCAGAATTACGGTAATTTTCCCATTTTCCATTGAAAGAAAACATAAACGAAAACTTTCTATATTTTCAGAGATGAAATTTACTGTCAAATTTGCAAACAATTAACTAATAATCCAACAAAAGCTTCACATGCTAGAGGCTGGATTTTATTGTCATTATGTGTCGGTTGTTTCCCATCATCTGATCGATTTGTAAATTATCTTCGAGCCTTTATCCGTTCAGGACCACCAGGATATGCACCGTATTGTGAAGGACGTTTGAATCGTACATTTAAAAACGGTGCACGTACCCAACCACCTAGTTGGTTGGAAATGATGGCAACACGAAATAAAGAACCAATCACATTAGAAATTAAATTTATGGATACTTCTGTACAGAAAGTAGAAGTTGATTCAGCAACGACATCGGAAGAGATCTGTAAAGAAATTGCTATCAAACGTGACTTGAAAGATATCTTTGGATTTTCATTGTTTATCACATTATTTGATAAAGTTATGTCGTTAGGTAGTGATTCTGATCATGTAATGGATGCAGTATCACAATGTGAACAATATGCTAAAGAAAAAGGACAACAGGAAAAAGCTGCCCCATGGAAATTATTCTTTAGAAAAGAAATATTTACACCATGGCATAATCCTAGTGATGATCCAGTCGCCACAAATCTAATCTACCATCAAGTAATTCGTGGACTAAAATATGGTGAATATCGATGTAATGCTGAAGGTGATGTTGCATCATTGATAGCATCACAATATTTCGTTGATAACGGTGCTCATATGGATCGTAATGTTTTACATTTACGTATCGGTGAATATATGCCGAGTTATTTAGTTAAAACAGGACAAAACAATCTACAAGATTGGGAAAAGAAGATTGCTGATGCTTATTCGAAATTGATTTGTGTTAAAAATAAATTACCACCATTGAAAGCTCAAGAATTCGTTGTAAAATATGCGATACAAACGTGGCCGATATTATTCTCGAAATTCTTTGAAGCAATCCAATCATCTGGACCGGAATTGCCGACAAAAACTATGGTGATTGCTATTAATTGGACCGGGATTTATATGATTGATGATCAAGAACAAATCCTATTAGAATTGACATTTTCTGATGTATCTTTTGTAAGTTATGAGAGGAATCATAATTCGCCATTCAATAAATTCGTTCTAACTACTGTAAGAAATGAGGAATACATCTTTTTGAGTCCGGAAGCGGAAAGTATCTGTTCGTTGATACAATTTCTATTAGACGGTTTGAAGAAACGTTCGGTTTATGTTGTTGCAATTCAAGATTATAAACACCCGACGAATGCACCGTCATTCTTACAATTTAGAAAAGGTGATTTAATCAATCTTAAAAATGGTTTATGTGGTGAAGCTCTAATGTCAGCTACTTGGGGTTATGGTGAATGTAATGGTATCATGGGTGACTTCCCAACGGATCATGTCCATATTTTACCAGCCATAACAAAACCAGCAGCCGATATTCTAGTGGCTTTCAAAAAAGAAGGTGTTATCGGTCCAAAACAACCAACAGCTCCTGTTATCAATACCATGCAACGGATGAAATTACATACTTTAGCACATTATGCTAACGAACATTTTAGAACCGGTAAGCAACAAACTAGTGGCAGAACTTCCGTTTTGACACCAGTTCGACGAGCTTCTCGTGAAGAATTATGGAAATTTACAAATCAACCAATACATCAACCACATTTAGCCAAATTGTTACCGCATGAAGATTTATGTAAACAAGCATGTTCAGCATTTACAGCAATATTAAAATATATGGGTGATTTACCAGCACCGAAAGTGAAATATAGTAATGAATATACCGATCAGATCTTTTCCGATGCATTGAAAGATGATATGTTAAAAGATGAAATCTATTGTCAAATTTTACGACAGTTAACATATAATCGATTATCGTTAAGTGAAGAACGTGGCTGGGAACTTCTTTATTTAGCAACCGGACTTTTTGTACCCAGTTCGTCACTATTAACAGAATTACAGAAATTTCTAACGTCCCGCCATCATCCATTCACTGAACCATGTTTGCAACGTTTACAGAAGAGCCAACGTGTTGGTCCACGAAAATATCCACCATATTCGGTAGAAGTTGAAGCTATACAACATCGTAGCATGCAAATCTACCATAAAATCTATTTCCCCGATGATACAGATGAAGCTTTTGAAGTTGATTCAATAACAAGAGCTTGTGATTTATGTAAAACAATATCGTCACGTCTTGAACTTGAATATACAGATGGTTTTAGTTTATTTGTAATGATATCGGATAAAGTCTTTTCAATACCGGAAGATTATTTCTTCTATGATTTTCTACATGAATTAATTGATTGGATGCGTAAAACAAAACCAAGTTGGAATAGTGGTGCACCACTACAAGCTCAATATCAAGTATTTTTTATGAAGAAATTATGGATCAATACAATACCCGGTAAAGATCTAAATGCTGATCAAATCTTTCATTTCCATCAAGAATTACCGAAATATTTACGTGGTTTTCATAAATGCAGTAAACAAGATGCTATGAAATTAGCTGCATTAATATTACGTATCCGTTATGATAATAATTTACAACAGATACAAACATCAATTCAACAAATTCTAAAAGAATTAATACCGATTGATCTAGTAAAGGCTGCTAATAGTTCGGAATGGAAGAAAGGTATTATTATTGAATATAAAAAAAATCTAAATATGACGGTAGAAGAGGCGAAAAATGAATTTTTAAAGACAATCTATCAATGGCCCACATTTGGATCGACATTCTTTGAAGTAAAACAAACTACAGAACAAACATATCCGGAGATTATTTTAATTGCAATTAACAAACAAGGAGTAAATATCATACATCCACAGACAAAGGTAAAATTGATTGTAATTCGGTTAAGATTGTTGATTTATTGTTAGTTTTGTTTAAGGATATTTTGGCAACTCATGAATTTTCTGAACTAAGTAATTGGTCGTCAGGAAATACATTTTTCCATTTAACCATTGGAAATATTATGAGAAAAACCAAATTATTGTGCGAAACATCACAAGGCTACAAAATGGATGATTTAATCACTTCATATACAGATTATATCCGGCACAGTTCCAAGAAAGATAAAGAAAAAGAACGATTTATATTATAACGATTTAATTTATATTTAATGTATATAAGCTAATGAACAATAATTGTTATAATCTATCAGGCAGAGCCGTAACTAGCCTATGACCAGTGTGGCCCCAGCCATAGGCACTGAAGATTGGTTTGCGGACCTGATTAGGGTAAACTCGTGACCGTCACCCCTGCAAAACCACATCAGTTAAAAAAAAAGAAGTGAAGGGGATGACTCTGTTACTTTACCCTTTATCATCTGAAAATAAGGCGTACCTACCTAATTTTTGTATTAAGCCATAGGCGCTAAAGGGTCTAGTTACGGCTCTGCTATCAGGTGTCAAGGTATTTTAATGAATAAATTCAATAAATTATTGATCGTATTGCTATTTATTTTATTATGAAATTCACTAATTTTGTTGGGATTGTTGTTGCGTGGTGAAATACTCCCGTAATGCATCCAATGCTCGATATCGGTGTGAAATTTTATTCTTCTCACTTTTCGGCATTTCTGCATAAGTCTGTTGATAACCAGCCGGTTGAAAACACGGATCCCAACCAAAATCTCTAGGTCCACGTGGCGCAACAATTTCACCATCTGTTCTGCCTTCAAATAGAATCACTTTATCACCATCACCACCTGGATGATAAGCAAACGTACAAACAGCTTGTGCTGTTTTATCATCAAAACCAGCTAACATTTTATATAAACCTTCTGGACCGATTTTCTCTAGAAACCATTTGATATACGGTCCTGGTAAACCATGGTATGCATTGAAACACAAACAGGTATCTTCAACGAAACATGGTCCTTTAATGATTTGATAAGCAGCTTGGCATTTTTTCACACAAATATCACCGATTTCACCTTGTAATTCAGGTAAATCCACCTTTCGACTAATTAATTGATATGGGAATGATGCGCCCAAGATTTGGATGACTTCTTCTAGTTTCTTAGCGTTACCAGTAACAAATGTTATTGGCCGAGACATTGTTTTTTTTTTCGAAATTTTACCGGAAAACCGCAGTTGGAAAGATTTAGGTTATGTAAATTAAAAGTGAGGTTATATACGACAGGAATAACTGCGCAAGACTTGTAATTGTAAATTGTAAGAATTGCGGGTAACTCAAATAATCATATTCTTGAAGAAAACAAGAAAACGTATTTAATTTAACAAAATTATTTTGACTCACTCTTTATCCTTAAAGTTGTCGGGAGTAAGTAGGGTTCAGGGTTAGGGTTATTTTTCCAGTACTGGCAATTCCAATTTTCTCTAAAAAATATTAGAAAAATAAATATATTTAAATTACTATTATTATTTTGAAAGAGTACCTGAATTATTACAATTTTCTTTACAATAATTTTCCTCAAAGAGAATGTTTGAGAGCCACTGTCACTGAGTCACTGGTTTAACGGCGGTGACTAAAAACCGAAACGGGCACCACCAATGCGCTTGTGCTCTCTCTGGCGCAAAAATTCAAAGTTTCAAAAGAAATAAATTTGATTTTAAACTATATTTAAATTGATTTTTTCTGTACGTTTTCCGAAAGTATACGATAATATTCAAAATATGTGCCGATTTTGCTTTACTTATTGTTAACTTGGACGACCTATACATGCTAATTATAAATATGGTGAAATGGTGGATGCGCCGGGCAAGTCGCATAGTTTCCGAGAAAGCCCTAATTCTATCAAATTCAACAACAACAACAGAAGTCACTAGCTGATAAATACGAAGAAAAGAATCGGCAAACATATCTATTGAAGTGAAATAATTCAGAGTATAGTGCGTCCAACCTAAATTGAATAGTTGAATGAATATTGAATGATGGTAGTAATAAGGGTCGTCATAAAACTGTCCTACCCCTTCTCAAAAATAGTAAACAGACCCGGGCAATCTGTATTAATTGGGCCTTTTTAGAATTTCCAATTTCCTTAAAATATGACCGAATGATGAACGATCCTTTGCTTTCATTCTGGTCCTATAGTTAAGTACGGCTCTGAACTAAAAGTAAAAAAATACTCTAGCAGCATTATGTTTCACGAGGGTTCTTTTCAGCAGATGAAAATCAGAAATTCTTTAAGTTTAGTGAATCAAAATAACTGTGCGGGAATGAATCGTTAAAGTTCTTAAAATAAAGTGTCTTCCAATTAGTGATTGTGTTTCTTCAAATGGTCCACTACCATCCACGATGATCAGCGTTGGGGGACTGTACAACCTTATCAGAGAGGTTCATCATTATCGAAAGGGTAAATTTTGACGAAACAGACCATGACTTTTGGCATATTTTAATCGTCCTGTTCTTCTCCTTTGAATTGTAGGATAAGGAGAAATGACGTTGTCCTAAATATTAAGTCGTTTTCTTTATTTTCTATTCACTAATGACCCTCGAGCATCAGTTACAAGAAAAAATATTAAGAGAATATTAATTAAGATCAATTTATTTATCCACGTATATATGTACTGGGGTTTTCCCTTCTTTTGCTAGAAAATAGACAAACGCTAGTTTCCTCTTTATTTTTAAAGTGAGAGGTCATATCCACTTTTTTATTTGTCGCGGGGCAAGTTAGAAGATAATAATTTCTCCGTGTATGCGCATCCTTATATTAGTAGTTACAATTTCAAATAAGTTGTAATTTCGCGCTAAATATGACGCATGCGTATTTTCAATGGAGCCGATTCCGATTGTTAGCTGCTACTGTCAAAAAAATTGTGTTTGAAACGTAAAAAGAAGAATTTCAATTATTGTTATTATTTTTATTATTATTGATTGGAAATTAGTAAATTAACAGACTATTAGTTCATATTTGTTACTACAAATACAGTTTTTTCGTAAAATTTTAAATAATAGTACTTAACCTCACTTTTTCCAAAATGTTCAATCAAAATAACGACGAACAAAAACTAGATTGGATGTATAAGGTAATTATTGAAACAATTCAAGATTTTAGTCATATTTTGACGCAAATTTAAAATTTTAATTAGGGTCCAAACAGTACAGTCGATCGAGAAGAGTATTTATTAGGTCGCAAGATTGATAAAACATTGGAACAAATAAATGATGAAGACAAACAAAAACAAAAAGGTATAACAACAACAACAACAACACCAACAGGACCACCAAAAAGTCGTGTTGAACATGAATGTATCCCACCATCAATTCGTGATTTCAATAAAACAGCACTAGTTGCTGAACAAGTTGATTTATCAGCCAAACTACAAGAAGATCCATTAGTAGCTATTAAGAAACGTGAAGAAGAGACACGTCGACAATTCCTACAAAATCCAGTACAATTAAAGAAATTACAGAAAGCACTAAAAGCACAACAAGCAAAAAATGAAAAGAAAAACAAGAAGAAATCAAAAAAGAAGAAAAAGAAACGGAATAAAGATGATGATGATGATGATAGTGATTCTGATGATGATTTAGATACAATTTTGATGCATAAATTCAATGAATTGAAACAATATTTAAGTGATGATGATCTAAGAGATATTTTAAGTGGGAATTTTAGTGATAGTAGTGATGATGAGCATACAAAAAAACGGGAAAAATCAAAAGGGACGAGAGAGAATTCTAGTGAAGATGATCGATATAAAAGTCGTGACCACAAAAGACGACCCAGGAGTTCCAGTAATGATAGGAAACATCAAAATAAACACCAAGATCATTCCAGTAATTATAGGAATGATCGTAATAGGAGTCCACAACATCGATCACGAAAACGATCTCGAACACCATCACCACCACCTGGCGATAAACACAAATATCGTAAATATTATTATGATAGTGACGATTCTGGTCGATCAAAGAGTCAGACACGCAATTATGGTTTAGTTAGTTCTGATGGTAAGAAGATTCCATTTAAAAAATCCCATTATAAAGACACCAAATTGACTACAAGTAAAATTGAAGAAAAACCACCACAAAAACCCGTAGAAAAACCCAAAAAGAAATTAACAGATGAGGAAAAGGAGAAATTACGTCTGGAAATGATGGAAAATGCTGTATGGAGAGATAAAGAACGGACGAAAAATGTTAAAAAGTATCGTCGAGAAGAAGAGAAAGAAAGTAAACAACAACAACAAAAAGAATTCGACAAAGATTTTATTTATAAACAAATGAGAAAATCTACAAATAGTGGAACGGTTGAAAGTCGAATTAAATCGAATTTGAATAATATTCAACGTTCAAGCAGAGATATGGATAGGAATTTTTCAAAACGATAATTCAACAAAATATAAAAATATATGTAATTTTTTTAAGGGTTGTTTTTTTTTTTTAATTCAAAACCAAACCAATCAAATCTATTATTTATTGGAAAAACGTAATACCATAATGATTTAAAATGAAATTATATTATAACTTTCAGACGAACAAAGCAAAAATATGAGATTATTATTTTTTTTTACAAAATTACAAAATCAAACAAATCTTAAGACTCTTCAGGAGTATGCCATGCAAGACGTTCCTCATAGAATTGAATAACAATTTGTGGACATTTAACATTAGCTTCCTTGGCTGCAACTAAATCAGTTTCATCAATACCTTTCCATTTCATTAGAAACATTAATTGTCCGGTTGTATCTGATGCACCGATGATCTTTTCCGGTTGTAAACCACGTTCAAAACCCATTTTTTGTTTTTCTTTTCGTTCACTTCTAATTGAACGTCTCGTTTTGTTTTCATCCTCATTATCATCATCCTCGTCATCATCATCTGATATTTTATCATCAGTTTGTCTCTTAATAATTGAACGTTTCTTTTTCTGGGTACCATTCTCGTCATCATCATCTGATAGTTTATCATCAGCATGTCTTTTAATTGAACGTTTCTTTTTCTGGTTATCATTGTCATCATTATCATCAGTATGTCTTCTAATTGAACGTTTCTTTTTCTGGGTATCATTCTTCTCATTGACATCATTATCATCAGATAGTTTATCATCATCTTCAGGTTTTTTAATTGATCGTTTCTTCTTATGTGTACCATTCTTCTCCTCACCATCACCATCACCATCTGTGGTTTTATCATCTTTTTTAGTTAATGTTCGTTTCTTTTTTTGTTTGATGTTTTTCTTATCATCACCATCGTCACTATCGGCAATCGTTTCTTTATCATCAAGTGACTTTTTCGGTTCTTCAGCCTTTTTTTCACTCTCTGCATCCGAATTAGTTTTCGAATTATCTTCGTCTTCTTCATTATCTGATTCAATTTTACGTGATTTTTTCGTTTTCGTAACTTCACCATCAGAATCGACAGATGTTTCAGATCGTTTTCTGGGACGTTTTGTACGTTTCCCAACGGATTTATCACCAGTATTCTTCCGTTTCTCAGATTTCTACAAATTGGCAAAAAGTCGACAATTAAAGACATGTTTTATAATAAAAGAAAAATCTGGAAACAACCTTAGTTTTATCAGTTTTGGAATCGTCAGACTCATCTGATGAGCCCGAATTTAAACGTTTCCGATCTTTATTACTATTGCTAGCTTTTTTCGCTTTTCTGGTCCTTTCAAATTCAGCAATTAATTCGGGACATTCCAGATTCTCTTCCGGTTCCCAAGTGTTATCCTCTTCAGAATAACCTTTCCATTTTAAAAAGTACTCAACTTTCCCATCAACAACACGACGATCAATAATTCTCTCAACGGAATATTCTTCTTCTTCTTCACTTTCACTGTCTACAACACGTTTTTTAGCCATTTGTCTCTTATCAATAATTGTTGAGACAAGGTAAACAACACTTGCAATTGGGACACTTAGTGATAAGCCAAGTAATACCACTATCGTCCAGAAATCTAACAAAACAGAACCAGTATTTGAATAGAATTCGGTATATTTTTGTGAATTTTCTATAAATTACCTGATAACGATGCGTATTAATTGTGTTTCTTATCAAAATATTACAATTTTAATTATGGCGATATAACGCTGGTCAATGGTGACGGTTGGCGGGGTTGGCGGTTACAGAGAGAAAGTACTACCAACTGTAAATATGACAGCCGGGAAAAAACTAGAATTTCCTAAATTCGACAAATTTACATGAAACCAATAATAATTTTATAGAGAACTCGATAGTTTCATCAAGAAAATCACCAAAAATACTTCAATATTTCGCTGTAATTCACAAACGAATAAAAATCG
>JAZBHA010001148.1:0-14372 GCA_037464855.1 Iselma pallidipennis | reverse complement strand
ACTTTTCTGATCTAAAATTTAGATTTGCGAGAGACTACTAATTTCTGCAGATGTGAACTGATTGTTTCTGAATGGACTAGCCGTCTTTCGCAAAATGCTCCCCCTAATTCCACTAATCACTAGTCCGTATCGATTGGACAAACTTATAGTTTTTAAAGCTATAATTTGAATACAATTCTATAATTTAGAAGTATAAATGACGATTTTTTAAAATCTACACGACAGTGAAGTGTTGATTGGCGCCGGCTACTTTTGGTGGCTTTTTGTTGATAAATTGGCGCCATTTCTCTAGTGCAAATACGGCAACACTGTAATCCTAGGGGATTTTTTGTTTAAGTGATTGTCAGTTCTGTAATGTGCTGTCGAAGTGTCAAATTTGGAGTTGTGTCAAGTTTTTTTGTAATTTGTTGTAAAAAAATAAACAAATAATTCATTTTACAAATAAATTACATAAATAATTTCAAAAATGAGCGGTGATAATATTGATAAGTCGCAAATAGCGGCTGTATTACAAGTTTTGAAAAAATATAACCTCAAAGTAAGTTGTTTGGAGTTGCAAGAAAACTTGTCTTTTATAATGAAATATTTCTCTAGGGTACTGAAGAACTTTTAAGAAAAGAAGCCAATTTATCGACTAGTATTGATGATAGTTCGTTACAACAGAATTCCGATGTTAGTAGTGTACTGACCGGTTATAAGAGCGATGGTGATCCAGAAACGTACGAAGAATCATATATGGAATTAAAGAAATTCGTTGAAAATTCTCTAGATGTATTTAAACACGAATTAGGCATGATTTTATATCCAGTTCTTGTTCATATGTATTTAGAATTAGTCTATAATGGTCATACAGAGAAAGCGATCAATCTAATGAAACGTTTCGGTCCTGAACAAGATTCATATTATAAAGAAGACTTAAAGAAACTAGCATTAGTAACAAAACGTGATCATATGAATGGTAATGAATTAACCGATACATTTAAATCAAATCAATTTATTATACGTATGTCACGAGATACATTATCATTATTGAAACGACATTTAAATGAGAAAAAAGCATCAGTTCTATTGAATATCATACAAGAACATCTATATTTTGATATGTATGAAGGTGTAGCACGTAATAAAAGTCAAATAGATGCTACTAGTGGTGCTGTTGGTGGTGAAGCTAAACGACAAGATAATAAAACCAAAGTCTATTATGGTATACCGAAACAACCTGATATACAATCATTAGCAGCACCAGTTGAAGATGAAGAAGATACTGCCGATCAAGATAATCCTGATAAACCAAAAAAGAAGAAAGCTAAAAAAGATCCATTATTCTCCAAGAAAACTAAATCTGATCCAAATGCACCACCATCTGATCGTATCCCAGTGCCAGATTTGTAAGATAGTTTCCCATTAATTAAAAAAAAAATACAGAATAGTTTAGATTTTACGATTTGTAGGAAAGATAATGATAAATTGGAGAAATTGAAAGCGTATCGTGAGGCGTCAAAACGGGTGAATTTAGGACCGGAATCTTTACCATCCTGTTGTTGTTACACACTACTAAACGCCAATCACACGTAATTTTTTTTTGGTTTAGGTACAATATTGATTTTTCCTTAACAAATGATGGAATTTTAGGGTAACTTGTGCCGAAATCACTGAAGATTCAAGTATGTTAGCTGTTGGTTTCAGTGATTCGATTGTTAAAGTTTGGACTTTAGTTCCACAAAAACTGAAATCTATGAAATCAGCTGAACAATTACAGGATGTCAATATTGAAGCTGATGATGTTTTGGTAGGATTTATTTAAACATTTTGGAAACAGTTCTTGATTTTTTTCTTGTTCTCGTGATTTAGGTGAGAATGATGGATGAAAGATCCGGTGAAACACAACGTTCTCTTTATGGTCATTCCGGTCCTGTATATTCTGTATCATTTTCACCAGATCGTACATTATTATTGAGTTGTTCAGAAGATACAACAATCCGATTGTGGAGTTTACAAATATGGACATGTTTAGTTGTTTATAAAGGACATATGTTTCCTGTATGGGATGTAAAATTTTCACCATTAGGTTATTATTTTGCATCAGCTTCTTATGATCGAACAGCACGTTTATGGGCTACAGATCATTATCAACCTTTACGATTATTTGCTGGACATTTCTCAGATGTTGATGTAAGTTTTTATTTGTTTTATTTTTTTTCTTCAAAACACTTGTCTTTTCGAGATTTATTTTGCATATTTTTATATTCTTTGAAGTCGACCTTATCACAGAATCTTAAATCGTTTGAAGCGGGGGCGGTATTTTAATAAAAAAAAATGTATAGAATGTGCCTTCTAAATATAGATGCATAATATGTGTTCGTTAGCCCCGCAATTCTTTGAATTGTCATGCTGAAATCTCGGCGTGGATACCGCGACATTGTTCCCACTTAAGCCCATTTTATAAGGGAATGGGATGGGTAATTTTGGCTGGGATATATATAGTCCATCGAAAAATATAAGAATTTTTGACTAAAGTTGTAAAATAATTTGTGGGTATATTGTATTGGCAAGTAAACACTTGGTAGTCGTGAATTACAGCAAGAGTCGTCAGTTTCTCCCCATCTGTTTCACAGGTCGAAAATATATACCATTGTTAAAAAAACCACAAAATATTTTACAACTTTGGTCAAAAATTCTTATATTTTTCGATGGACTATACATTATATATAAAACTAAGCGGTGCGGTACACCGTAGGGAAAAAGGACATTCGTCTAGGGCCCCAAAGAGCGCGAGTTTTCTTTTCCTTGGTTGACACTTATTTGATGATGTGAGGCATTTGCCTGAGGCCGCAGCCTTAAGGGACTTCTTTTATTATTATTGTCGTTGTTGTTGATGAAACCCCTAAAGTTTATCTTGCTTGTGGACTATAATATTCGGTGTATTTTTGCAGTGTGTCCAATTCCATCCAAATTCAAATTATGTAGCAACTGGTTCAAGTGATCGTCGTGTATGTTTATGGGATTGTACAACCGGTAATCATGTCCGTTTAATGACTGGTCATAAATCACCAATTATGTCATTAGCATTTAGTGTATGTGGTCGATTTTTATCATCAGCTGGTGCTGATTGTAAAGTATTAATATGGGATCTATCACATGGACATTTAGTTGCTGAATTATTAGGACATGAAAAACCGATACATACATTAACATTTAGTCGTTGTGGTAATATGTTAGTATCTGGTGGTTTAGATTGTCAATTGAAGATTTGGGATTTTACAAAATTAACGGAAGATATTAGTTCAGAAGAAGTGAATGTATCACATAATCCTGATGTACGTGTTGGTGATGATTATTTATTGAGAAGTTTTGCAACGAAAAATTCACCAATAATTAGTTTACATTTTACTAGAAGGAATCTGTTGTTAGCTGTTAGTATGTTTGATGGAGCTAGTAGTTAATTTTTTTTAATTTTTTGTGTATATATCTCGTCTAAAAATACATTGAAGAAATTTTCTTGATGTTCTTAGTTAACGAGTCATTACTTTTCATAAATGATTTAGTAAATCGCTAGAAATAAAATAGGGATTTTTCAACTATTATATTAAAAATAGAGTACCGGTTAGAAAATAAACATAAAGTCAACAACATGACAAAAAAAACTATACAGTTGCCAACAAGTTTTTGCCAAATTTTATTGTTTATGTCGTACTTTTTTTAAAATTGAACCAATAATTTAGATTAGAAACTGAAGGTTTGCTTTCGATAAATCAATCAAATGCTGATCAATTTTTTTTGTTCAAATCGACATTACGTAACAAATCTGGCTCCTGGCCAGTGTTTAATAAAAAAAAAAATTATCGATCATTATAGTAAATTCGTTGCAATGTTAGAATTTATTCTCCATACTTTTATTTCTAGAAAAATTCTTTGTTTTTTGCAAAACAATGCTCTTGAAAATGATGGATTGTGACAGTGGTTTTTGTTTGGTCGAGACAACAAGGCTTTAAAAATGCGACCTTTTCCCTCCCAAAAAAAAAACGTCATGATTCATTTCAAAGAATTGATTTATTATAGGAACTGACCAGTTGGCGCCTAAACTTTGATAAATGCTCCTTTAAAAATAAACCAATTTGTTTCTGATTTTTCCACAGCATTTGAATTCCATTCAATGTTTGAATGAATTTTTGTCTAAAAATGATAGTATCATCGTGGTAATCGGGACAATTTTCAAATAATTCAAAAGAGAACATCTGTTGTTCTAGTTATCTATTTTGCCAAAAAAGACACACCCATCTATCTTTGTAACCTGTCGCAAAAGATTCTTTGTTCGCCCAAACAGGGGCGTAATTGGTGCCAATGGTCCTAGTAGTATTCTGACTGGGGGGGCCTCCAAGCTGTCTTTAATAACAGTACAGTCCGTTCCTGTCCCTGTTTCCAAATGTGGATGGTTTCAAGTTGATTTTAACAGAAATATGTATCAGAATTTCCCCTCCAAAATTACCGATAAATAACAAGACAGGAGAGAAAAAAAAAGCCCGCGAACATCTATTGCAAGTATCTGGGGAACTGTTTACGGTTCGTATGGAGAGGTGTAAACCCCACCCCCAATCCTGCTACGTAAGCTAGCTCCTCTAGCTGTTTTTGTGTGAATACAATTTTGACTTGGTTCCACTCTGAAAACTGGAGGGCATAACGTAACCAGCTGCAAAACTCGACAGATCACTAGTTTTTTTGCACAGGTGAGTGTTGACTAGAAGACAGGCAAGAAAAAAAAACGTTACACATATCTATCATCGATTGTAATATACCATCAAAGACTAGACTTGACCTGACTTAACTGACTTTTTTTCTATTATTATGTGTACCGTTTTTTTTTTTGGTTCATTTTATTGTTTTTAAATTATTATTAGCGGTATGTCGGGATAGTTTGCAAATATATTACATTTATATAAATATCTTGTGGTGTTTCTGTGGAATTTTGTTCGTTATATTAGAAAAGAATCGAGATCAAACGCCCAACATTTTGGCGCAAATCCAAAACGCATTAAATTATTTTTATACAAAATTCATCAAATTACTTGATAAACAATTTGGAATTTTCGTTAAAAAAACCACAAATCTACAAGAAACTTCTAATCTCTAAATATTTATTAATTAAATCAATTGGAACGTTACTGTTGTCGATAAACAAAACGTTTAAATACCAACCAAACCCATGTAGTTTAATTCAAAACGATTGTAAAATCTGATTTTGAATGAAATTACACAACAACAGTTTATTGTTGTTCAATTTAAACATCTGGCAATGATGAAACTAATAGAAATGCCCTTCAAATTCACTTTCAATACAGTTTTGTATATATTTTTGTAGATTTCCTCCAATTAAAAATGCCAGCACCAGCCAACGAAACTGGAAATCTTCTTACCACCTATCTAATTTTAATTGCATTATTAATAGCTTTATGGGTGTTATATTCAGGACTGATGGGTTAGCACCTTGAACAATCTGCGTAAGTAAGGCTTTGTCCAATAGCAAGTACTTTGGCCATTCTTGTATTTCATAATTTTGTTGGTGTTTTTTTAGTTTAGTTTCTGTTTGTGTTCTATAATAGTTATAAATCATGTTTGGCAGATCCTGCTAGAAATAATAATGCTAAAATTAGATCAATTTTAACTAGTTGCTAGTCGTTCCTTTCAGCTTTCAGCTCCATTAGAACTCTGTCTACTGCTTAATTGTTTTGTTGACTTCACTAGAAAATAAATTGGTGTTTTTTTTCGCAGGATCTGATAATTGAATACCAACTGTACTTTAATTAGTTGGATCATCCTTTTTTTGTTTTTTTTTTCTTCTCCTGTATAACTCAACTGAAGATCCAACATGACCCATAGGAGAGTTGCTTTTGCAATTCGATATTTGTATTTTTATAAAGTATTAAGACAAATTAGAATAGAATGTTATAAATGACAATTATATTTAAATAAATGTTTTGTTTCTATTTAAAAAACACATTTTCGTCCTAATCCAGAACTCCTCAAAGTATCCACTGTTAACAGGATTATCTATAAAAGCAACAGAGACAGAAGGGATGTTCTTGTACAAAAATGTAGATTAGAGCTTAGAATGCCTGCAGGTCCATGCTGTGGGAGAACTAGCATGGCTGAGGTCGCCGGCGCTCCTCTGAGCACGCTTCTGCAATATATGCAGAGTTTGGGCTGGCTTAGAGGAACTAAGTGCTGACGACCCCAGGAGGATGCACAATGGGCCTATTGAGGTCTGAGTGCGGAGAAGCACAAGTGGCTCCACCCTCCTTTCAAATCCAGATCCAGCCTGTAGGTCCATTTGCTTAGAAATAGGTAAATACATATAACTATTGCAACTAGAAATGCAAAAATCAGGGAGGTACTTCTCGACCCTTAAGAAGAGAAAGACAAAAATGGGTTTCAGTTTTATCTAAAATTCTTGTCCAAAGTGACTAGGTCATGATGCGCCCTCCTTAAATGGTCATAGGAGTATTTGGCCCTTTAACAAGAAACTCCGGAAACCCTTAACTCTATTCAATGGAATTTTTTAGTTCCTCTGTTGGGGCACTAGCCAGTGTGTCACTGCACCAGAATTCTCTTTTTGCCAAAATTTTTTTTGCAGTTTGAGGACAGCCTCTCTAGCCAGGCAGGGCTTGGAAGAAGGGCCAAACTGAAGTAAAAATTGTTATTTGCTAGTAAGGCATAAGATAAAGGGCTGGACACACTCAAAGAATCCACAAAAAATGGGAAAAGGTTACACAATACAGGAACTTCGAGTGTTCAAGGGATAACAAACAAATCACAAAGGGTTACCAATATCACTAGTACCTACTATAAAATAGGAGTTTTTAAATTTACTGTTCACTCTCCAGTCCTAAAGATGGGAGAAATCTAGGAAAATAGATCTTCAAATCTCTTGGCTAGAAGTATCTTTGTGCCAGATTGAGTCAAAATCGGTCCAAGGATGTAGAAGCTACGGGGCTTCGAAGTTTTCGTCGCGCAATCTCAATCTGAGTGCCTATATCTCGAGATATTATTCTTGATGCTTTAAGCAGGACCTTCGGGTTTAATTTAAACAATATTATTTCTGTTAAAAACATCATTTGTATTCTTTAGATTAAGACCTAAAAAAATTATTTTCAACTACAAACTGTACACATTGCAATAGAACATTACGTTCATGTCGAATCTCGTCTTGTAATAATCGTTCTAGAAGTGTTCGTGGTTTCTTAGTAAATTTCACACCAAATAATACATCAGTTTTTGACAAATTATCATTACCCTGATTTGACGAAATCTTATTTTGCTTCTTCTTCCTTTTACGAGATATCGTAGTTTCATTTAATTGCTCTGGAATTATTTCAGGTTTTTCCAAAATTTCGGTTTGTTTTTGAATTTTCTCTTCAACCGGTGGTCCATTATCACCATCATCATCATCATCATTATCAGTTAGACAACTATTATCATTATCCGATAGATATGCTCCCATAATTGCACCCAATCCACTCGTCATTTCAGTGTTACCTTCACTATCACTGAGATCATCACAACTATCATCATCATTATCATTATAAAGCTCTCTAGTTCCATGAAATGGAAACATGCTTCCATTCCAATCACACTTTTCATCGATCAGAGATTCCGGCTGACACTTTGTATTCAAAATTTTTGCTTGTTTTTTGGGTTTTTTCTTCACGTTTTGTTTAACAACTGGAAAATCTCAATTAAACATATCTGAATTGAAAAAAAAAACTAAAAAATCACTTACGTCTAGTCTTGTTGCGATTGAAACGTTCATTTTTCGGTTGTAATTTTTCACCACGCTGATAACGTTCCTGTTCAGCTTCATAACGTTTCTTTAGATTCTCTTTATTCGATGGATGTTTTAAACGTCGTTCTTCTATCCATTTTTGAATATCTTCCGGTGTACTTAATTTACGTATTCGTTCATATAGACCGGTTAAATGTTGCATTTCTATGTGTTTTTCAATAATTTCATTATCACCAATAAATTGACAATCATCTATACCGCAAAAACGATGTTTTGATATGTGTTGATTATAAAAATCTGATGTAGAGAAATATTTATCACATAATTCACAATAAAAATTACTATTTACAAAGTGATCATTAGTATAATCACAGAAATTATCATTATATTCAGTATCTTCGTAAAAATTATCCATTTCTTCTTCCTCTAGGTCGTCGTCGTCGTCTTCTTCTTCTTCTTCCACTTCGTCAAAATCTTCATCGCTTTCCTGCTCAATTGCCAGCTGTCCCTAAAGAAAAAAATATTATCAGTCTACTCAAAAAACATCTTTGTTTATGGAATTGATAGATTTTAGTTGAGAGGTGAAAGCTTGAAGTTGCTGTTAACTTTATTTGGAACAAAAAACTTTTGGAAAATAGTTTGAATGAAATGAAAAAGTATCACTTACGCGCTCATAATCCTTTGTTTTTGCAAGAAAACATTTGAGTTTCTTGTTTTATTATTAAAAGTCCAATAAAATTTTTGAATCTGGATATTTTTTTTGTTGAAATATCAACCCAATTTCCTCACAAATTTGGTTTTGTTTACTGGTTTTCCTTTTACAAAAAAATTAACAATTTGGCAAAATCTGAGGACACCAACCCCTTCAACAAAATCAATGTGTGGGGCAATTGCTTCGATATATATTTGTTGAAGGGGATGGCTGAAATTTTTGAAATTAAAATATGTTAGTTTTTTATTCAAAAACTATTTTATTTAAACACGAATCTAGTTTTACAAATATGTTGCATCAATCCAGTTTCTTCTAATGCAAGGTACTCTAGTTTTAAAAGAATCCACTAATAATAATAATAATAATTATAGTAATATTAATAATAAAAACGAAAAATAAAAAGAATCATCGAATCACAACACAAATCTATACTTTAACAGCAAACAAATAAATTAATTATTTTGCAAACAAGTTTACGAAGTTTTAAGAAACTTCGTGTCTTGAAAAATCAACATAAAGAACTCTTTTTGAACTGCAACTTGCAAAATAACATTTTTCTTTACACAAGACACTTTTACAGTTTATTCTATCTTTCCTGCAAATTTTGTTCTATTTAATTTTCAGAAAAAAAAATTGAGAAAATTAATCAATTTAAATAGAAAAACTTAAAACAATAATAAATTAGGTACTTTAGGGCCAATTGATTGTTTCACATAATTGTGTTCTGAGACTGAAAAAAATTGGCTGCAGGTTGGTATTTTATCTGATATTATGCAGTTGTAACAACTTCAGTATTTGTGGTCTCAGTTGGAGGCTGAGACATCGTATCATTGTTACTTTGAGTCTGTAAATTTTTGGCCGTCTCTGCATCGGTAACTTTTTTGCTATCATCCTGCAAAGAGACCCAACAAAATTTTAGACACTTAAATTTGTCACGTCACTACAAAAAAAAACAACAAAATGTTTTCAAGTTTCTACCGGACGGAAACAACAATTAAGCCGTTTGGGCACAATTTCTGACTCACCATTCCCGTCGTATAGTCTTATTATGCACCTGGAGGGCAAACCCCAGCCACCAATACTCGATTTTATCGGAATCAAGAAATACAAATCGATTGTGTCTATGTGTGCATGGGTATGTGGATGGTATGAGGCCTGCCCGCATTTGTGCATGTTTTCATTTTCACGGGTTGAGTGCCCTCTTGTAACAATGCCAAGGGGTTAAAAAGGGTAGTGTGATTACATGAAAAATACCTATAAGTGGACGTCTGCTGTATAATCAATAGGTGCTGTTACTCGCGCGAAATTAGTTGCGGGCAAGAGCTGAGGGATACGCACCTCCTGCTGCCCAACGAATTCCATTTCAGCAGCATGATAGATTTGGCTACATTTCTCCCTTTGTCCTCTGTACGTTGCCCAATCTTGTTTACTCTGACTATTTCTAGCTGTTGCTAATAGTTCATCTTTCTTCTTAAATTCTTCTTTAATCGCCTCCGTCACCCATGGTTTCGACAAATCGGTATTCTTAAGTGATGACTTCCTTCTTCTACCCACTTTACCTTTCTGTGTGCCTTTGAATGGATATTTCCGATTTCGATTTGATGGTCCACCACCTCGTCTAAACATTCCAGGACGCATCGGTGGCGGTGGTGGTCCAGGTGGCATTCCTGGACCCATCATATGATGTGGTGGTGGAGGTAGTGGTCGCATACCTAGTGGCGGTGGTGGTGGTCTCATGCCCGGTGGCGGTGGTCTCATCATTGGCATACCCATCATACGACCAGGTGGTGGTGGCATCATATGACCACGAGGAGGTGGTGGACCTCGCATACCACGTGGTGGACGCATCCCTCCCGGTGGTGGTAGAGGTGGTAGTGGTGGACCACCCATCGGACGCATTCCCATAGGTCCACCACGTATTGGTGGTGGAAAACGGCCACCACGGGGACGCATCATTCGAGAATTTGCCGAACGTGAATGGTTGTGTTTGGTAATACCGTTTCGTGCACTGAAATTGTTAGTTTTTTTGTTTGACTTGCCCTGAACTGGGGCACCCATTGAGGCACTAATTTAGCACTGATCCCTTTTTCGTCACAAAATTAATTTAAATTGTACACAAAACACTTTAAAGTTAAAAATTAAATTTACACAATGTTGATGGAACGTCTTATTTTAGTTATGTCATAAATTTGAATACCAACCTTAAAATCTAGGGGAAAACGAATTATCCCTAAAAGAAAAAATCCCTAGAAAAATTCAAAAATCAGTAATCACTACTAAATTAACTAATTATAAACACGCTAATGTAGCATTAATTCACGTTTACAATATTTCTAAATATAAATCATTTAAAGAAACTTTAGAAATAATTGATTAATAATTTTAGCGGAAAAATTAGTGTTTCGGTTGGTAGTACTGACGAAATAGATAGCGCGGCATTTTTAAAATCGACCCTATCAACTTGTTCACCCCTTGTAATCAGACAATTTAAGTAAAATAGGGGGTTAAGAATAAGACAAAGATTAGAACAGATCTATGTATGTATTTACAAATACAATATCTGAGTGCACAGATTATTTCAATGCATTAAATTACACAAAACGAACAATTCAGTCAAAATAAATGATTCTTATATTATTATAGAATTGCTACATTTTTTTTTGTTGCACAAAACAAATAGATTCAACATCTATTTTTTAAAAACAAACACTATTCAATTAACATTTAAAAGAAGCCAATTTTATAATTATTCATACACAAAAATGGCAAATCTGACATAATAAAGAAAATCCAATATCACTATCAATAAATATCACGTAAATATTACAAGCTTTACCTATTGCATTTACATAAAAAGAAAAGTCATCTATTTAAAAATGATAAGATAAAATTAAAATAAAAAACTACGGTAGCAAAACTTTTTAAAAAAAGACAACAGAGCTAAAATGAAAAACTACTACGTCAAAATCACCAATTGCCCTGTATTTGTTGCATAAATCAATCCTTGTCCAGATGTTGGTAACCAACGGATACAATTAACACTTTTATGACTTGTAGCTCGATTATCACGATCTTGTCCTAAATCACGTAATACAGGTAAACGATCACCGGGTACATCTTTCTGATCAATTATAAAGATACGTGCCATTGTCCAACGATCACTTGGTACAATTGATACCCGACGTGATGCTAAACCAACAACTAAATGACGACTTAATGGTGATAGAGCTACCGAAATGGCATTCTGTTCAAAACTGGTTGTATATAGACATTGGCCGAGGGTGTCCCATTTTAAACTGTACACGCCTATTTGGAAAAAATCCACCAAATTGTTATTTCAATATAACAACAAAATATTGGGATATTTACCTAATCGATTGGTGACATTTAAGTAACCACCAGATGGTAATAAGGTCACTAGAATGGTCCCATCTTTGGCTATATCCACACTAGCATCATTGTGGATCTTACATTCACTGACAATAATATTTTTCAAAGCTACAAGAAAATTTGTTACTTTAATGCACCGTCTGGACGCTCCAACTCCCTGATGGGGATACTTGTGCGCCAGCTAGTTGGAATACATCCTCCCAGCGTGTGTCTGTCTCATTACTTCAACCCACTGGCGCACAGAAAGTCTCCACCAGGCAGTTGGAGTGTGTCGTAACTTACGATTATTAATAGCTGGTATATTCCCAGTTGAAATATCCCAAACTTGTATTCTATGATTCGGTGTTACAGTTGTATTCATATCACAATCATAATTAACTTCACGTTGTGGATCATCTAAATCAGCATCAAATGGATTCACACTTGAATATAAAGGATGTAAAAATCTTGGACGTAAAACACTCATCTGTGGTAATGAACGTAATTCTGATACACGTTCAGCTAAACGTTGTCGATGTGTTATAATACGTTGATGTAATATTGATGGTGGTTCAGATACTGGTATATCATTAACATGTACAGATGGTACATTCCATAAACGTGATGATGATGCTGATGATGATGATGAGGATGATGATGATGTTGTTGCAATTGGTGTTGATGTTGATGGATTTGGCAATATATTAATACCACCAATACCACCACCACCACCACTACCACTACGTTGTTGAAATTCACTACCACTACGTGATGAATTATTATCAGATAGTACTTCCGGTTCAGTATCATCATCACTATTATTACTTGATGTATTGATAATTCTTTGATTATTACTATTATTATTCGAACGTAGATCACGATTCGGTTGACTTATACGAACAATTTCATCATCTTCACCAGTATGATCGGAATATCTCATGATTAAATCGCGTAGAGTACCTGACCATTCACTTCTAGCAGTTTCATTAGTATTACTATTATCATTATTATTATTATTGGTTGTAGTATTTGATGATGCAGCATTACTAGTTGATGGTCTAGGATCAGGACTATCTCTGGTTTGATTTGTATCACTTGATGATGTAGTCGGCTCATTAGTTCTAGGTCGACGTCGAAAGAACGTTCTTAAATATCGATTCAATAAGAATCGTTCTTGTCGATTCGGTAATATAGCATTTCTACGTGCTGTATATGTTTGTCCTAATGCACGATATGCATACCTCATTGTACTTCTCATATTTTGTAAACTCCTAGTTAATTGATGTGAATGACTACTGAAACGATTCTGTAACATTTGACTACACATTTGATCAATACGTGTTGTTAATGATTCACGTTCCATATCTAAATTCATACCAGCTGGTGGTGGTATTGTATCAACTAATTGTAATAATAATAAATCACATAATAATAATGCCATTGCTAAAACACTATGTATATGTCCACGTAAACTTAATGGTATATTACCACCACCACCTAATTCTTCAATATGTCGACTCATACCATCAACAATAACACTTAAAAAATGACGAGCTGCATATCTGGATGCACCATCCGGTGTTACAATCAATGATTCAGAACGACAATTACGAAAACGATTCGATTCAGACGAATTATCCAATATACGATTCATACGTTGAACACAATCATGTAAACGTGCCGATAAGAATCTTTCACCTAATTCTGTTGATGATGGACGATTCTGTGATTGTTGTTGGTGTTGTTGTTGAGAAGTTGATGGATCTTGTGGTCGTGTCCATAATCGAGCCTGTTCTGTTAAAAGATGTTCCAATCGTCGAACCATCAAATTTAAACCTGTCGAACTAATCAATGAATAATTTGATATTAATGGATGTCTTGTTGGAGGATTGGTTTCTTGATTTCTAACAGGCGGTGGAGGGCGATTTGGTAAACCATGTTTTACACCCCTTGCTGCATGTCTACATCAGAACAACTACAATTTATATAATTTTCGCATAATAATAACAATAATTACCTTCTGGAAAAATAATTCATTAATGTCCTACGATAGTGTCGATTCAATCGAAATAATCTTGAGGGTGGATAAGTTTTACGTCCACAACCCTGTCGACTTGTTGTCGACTCTTGTTGTTGTTGTTGTTGTGGTTGTGGTGGTTGTTCTTCTGCTGTACCACTAGTACTGGGTAGATTTGTTTGTGATGTTGTTTGTTGTTCTTCAGATTGTGAATCATATGGACTTGAATCACTAATCCGTGTACCAGCCATCATTTGTCTAACACTAGACATACCAGTATTACGACTTTCAATATTTAATGAACGTATATATCTTAAACATTCCATTATTAATTGTCGTATTAATTGTAATTGTTCGACTTCAAACATTGCACGATCGATACGTTCAATATTATCAACTTGTTGTCGTAATAAACGTGCTTGTCGTTGAATATATGATATAGTCATATGTAATGATGATACTATCGGTGATATATTATCATTACTATTACTATTATT
>JAZBHA010001147.1:0-28949 GCA_037464855.1 Iselma pallidipennis | reverse complement strand
GGGGTGGGCTATCGATTGTATTTTAAGGTATTCTTTTAGCATCAGCTGAAGAGATGTCTTTTCTTATAAATTCCCCGGGGCCAAGGTAAACCAGTCCGGCCCTGCATACCGATTTGATATATCGAATCGAATTAATTCGATTCGATCTAAGTATCGTTCGATTCGTTTTAAACTCGAAATTCATAATCGTCTGTTTTTTGATAACAGAAAAATAATGTATAAACAGGACCGGGCTGCCTGTACTTTGGCCCGTGAGGAATAAGACATCTCTTCAGCTGATGATCAGAAAAATAAAATACCTTAAAGGATCATCCGTGGCATCAAATACTCATTGGCCCCGGGGGAAATCTCCCCATATCCCACCTATAAAGTCTGGCCGTGTGTATAAACAGAGGGTGACCAGACGTACTCCTTTGTCAAATATTCTACTATACTGAATAGACTGTGTTGTAAAACCCCTTTATTTGTAACATAAAATGAACTATGTAATTTCCTTCAACAAAAAAAGAGCCAAAAGACATACATTTTGGACCTATTTTGGCGACGTAGATTCATCATCAAGACAGGTAGTATATCAGGTAAATCCTGAGTACAAGTGCGCATTTTTTCAAATTGTATTCGTATTAATAATACGTATTCAAGTGTATTAGATGGGCGGACTACCGCAAAGAAGTGCGCGAAAAGGTGGGAACCATTCTAACAGCAGGAAATGTAGTCGAAATAATGCTAGAAGGGCCTAAAAAGTGGGACGCCATCAGTAAAATGTGTGGAACAATATTACGTAAGAAAGAAGAAGTAGAAATAACAGAAAGATCGTAATTGTGTCAGCTGTCTGCAACGAAAAATGATTTGTTTATCGAAGAAAATGAACAAATTGCCGTCGGCGGTTGCCTTGCACAATTGAAGTTGAGAGACAATTTACCATAAACAGAATAATGCTAAGAAAGTGCAAAATACAATGGGAACAAAAACATGAACATCTCAGAGAGATAGATGCTACTGGGCGGTATCCAGAAATGTTGTTCATTCACTCATCATTGGTGTGTGTGTGTGTTTCTTTTATTTGATTAAGTAATCGAACACTTCTATCTCCAGAAAATAAACAAAAAAAAACAATATAAATAAACTATTTACTAAACCGTTGAAAACTCCCTTTTACTAAGTATTTAACTTACTATATTGCCCCGTTTATTCTATGATAAATTAGCTTGACTACACTTAACTATAGCACCGTAATTGTTTGATGATCACATTTTGTGGCACTAGTCACTTTCGGTTGTAGCAGCCTAGAAGACATCCGATGGAACGCGTCGATTTTGCGTTATGTACCCATATGTCCTTATTTGGGCACCCAGTTGGCTCCTTTGACGCGGCGAGAACTCCTTTCTCGGTGTTCCTTCTTGTTGGTTGTAGGTGTACATACCATCTGTTGTTCTGCGGAACTATTCCGAACTCACTGGGTGCTTTGTTTGCAATTTCAGCTACTCGTAATTTTCCTAAAGAGTCTATAGACATTTTAAAAACGTGGTTAAAGCACCATTCTGAGACTCCTTATCCACGTCAAGATGAAAAACTCATACATATAAGCAAAACAAGCTAAATTAACAAAAAAACCAAATAACAAACTGGTTCGTAAAAGCAAAACTTCGAGGGTTTTCGAAAATACAGCTAGCAAATACGGCAAAGGAAAATCAAGACCCGAAAAAATTGTCGAAAGTAGTATCATTTTCGTTTACTAACTGTAAATCTGGTTTCGATAGCACAATGTCTGGCACTGACACCGCGGAACTGCAGCACCCCCAAGAGAAAAGAAGAAAGAAAGAAATTCAAATTTCAATATCAAAAAGGTTCAGAAAACCAATTATATTGAAGCAGAAGCAGTTATTTCAATGCCTACAATGATATTTCAAGTCTTCTTAATGGCGGTTTGTGGAAAGTAAACATGGATTCACGGTGTTTACAAAAAACGAAACACCTGACATTTTTGTTCATATTTTGCAAAAATGGCTCCTAATAATCATTTGAAAGAATTTTTCGAAAACTTACAACAAATTCAGGTAAATTGAACAATTTTTATTGATTTATTTCACGAAAATTTCAATTGTGAGTCACACCTGAATGTATACAAGGAATTGATAAATTGAGTATGAAGTTAAGGAAACTTGGCGAATATACATATGAGGTAACTTGTTCAAAAATTTCTTGGGAGTCGCGGAAAAGTATTGTTTATCATATTGCAAAATAATAATTCAGGCAGTGGCTGCTGGTGCATAGGCACTGCGGAACTGCAGCACCCCCAGGAGAATGTGTACAAGGAATTGATAGATTGCGTATGAAGTTAAGGAAACTTGGAGGATACAGATATGAGGCAACTTATTAAAAAAATTTCTTGGAGGCCGTGGAAAAGTATTGTCTATTATTACTTCATTATTCGTCTGCGGAACTGCAGCACCCCCAGGAGAAAAGAAGGAACGAACGACAAAAACGTCGAGAGATATAAAGACAACGAACAAGAAACAATATAAGAAATTATAAACATCGGCCCTTATCTGGGTCACAAAATAAATAAAACAATGAATTTTTTAACCCAACAGATCAGCAAACGTTAATTGTAATAATTTTAGTAAATGTTTATAATCCGTTCCAAAAACAAATACATTGTTGAACTATAGGAAAAAGACAA
The DNA here is from genome assembly GCA_037464855.1 of Iselma pallidipennis. NCBI lineage: Eukaryota > Metazoa > Arthropoda > Insecta > Coleoptera > Meloidae > Iselma > Iselma pallidipennis. Next base: position 26,266 of record JAZBHA010001147.1, on the reverse strand, counting down.
TGATATTTCAAGTCTGCTTCAAATAGGCTTGTGGGATTTACAGATGTATTCACGGTGATGCCTGGCACTGACACTGCGGAACTGCAGCACCGCCAGGAGGAAAGAAGGAAGAAACGACAAAAACGTCGAGAGATGTAAAGAAAACGAACAAGAAACAATATAAGAAATTATAAACATCGGCCGTTCTCAGGGCCACAAAATAAATAAAACAATGAATTCTTAACCCAACAGATGAGCAAACGTTAATTGTAATAATAATTTTGGTAAATGTTTACAATCCGTTACAAAAACGGTTAAAAACCGCTGCGCCTGAATTTGTTGCAGTCTTTGTACAATGGACGATTGAGAAATTTAACCATGAATTTTAATCTATGAAGGTATTTTACCTGGATTTATGGAAAATAAGTGGGATTTAAATTTGCGGAAAGACTGTTCTGAAAGCCAGGTGAATAATTTTACCTGATTCCAAGAAATAATATACTGACAATGATAATGACAATCATTTTCGTAATGAAATACCAAGCTGTCCATTTTATTTATAACAAAGAAAGTGATTAATTAATTTCTTATATGCACTTATGTGCACTCGGTACGGTAAAGAATGGGTTGGACAATTACTTGAAAATGCTCCCTGGAAGCCCAAGACTAGAGGAAATTCAGTGAATCGCTTTGATGGGGATAGCACATATACACACATATATAAAAAGTTTTAGGGTGAAACGAGGCACGGACCATAAGTTCCTGGCTGAAACTAGCTCGGCCCAGATAGAGAATGAAGACCATTCCTACCTTAGATATAAGAGGGGAGAACATCCGCTTGAACCTAACTTGAGCCAGTACATTATGAAAGGGCAGTCGTTTTCTGATTCCATACTAGCTGGATATCACATATTGGAACCCCAGCGTGGTTACGGTGAAATGATGAACAGAAGTCAACGGGGTCGTAGCCGCAGTGTACGGAAGAGATGTCCACATGTCATAGTCGATCAAGTTTGTAAGATGATGAATAGAAGTCGACGGGGGTAGCTCTAAGCCTCCCCGTACCCTAAATATAATACCAGGGTAAAAGAAAGATCCAAAATCAGGATTATATTTCCACATTTTGTTCGTAAGAAATCTTGTTTTCGGTAGGCTTCCTTTACTTCTTCCGCTAACCAATTTCTAACTGCAGCCACCCTTGTTTTTGAAGCAGCCGGTGTACAGTTGTTGACGTAAATGTTGAGAAACATAAATAAGTTCAATAAATTCTTCATAGAAACAGTTGACAAGGCCGTCGTAAACGCCCTCTGTAGCTATACATGTACATAATGCACATAATCATCTAAGCGAGGAGAAAATGGCAAGAAACTAGGGATCCGTCATTGGATCCCAACATGGTTAAAAGCAAATGAGACCGTTGACAATCAAAGGAAATTCAGTGGCGGCTGGTGCATAGGCACTCCGGAACTGCAGCACCCCCAAGAGAAAAGGAAGATAAAGATATTCAAATTTTCTTCTAAGTAATTATATCGGGGTAAATCGGAAACGCACAGCACAGCGTATTCGTAAATCACCCACGTTCACTATAGAATGTGGAGGGTATGTGTCGAAACAAGTAGTAAGAGCCAGCGTTATCTATCGGATGAAAAATCTGTTCTGTCATGATAATCGTTACTTTTTAGACAACAAATCTTTTGTATCTCGAGAAAATCTAAGTTTTTGGCAATTTTTTGATAAAAACGAAATCAAAAATGCCCTGTGTTGAACCTGTGCGCCGTTCGTCTTATTGTGGTGATCATCAAAAGCGACATCGTCGTCGCACCAGAAGCAGAAGCCGACGGCGTTGTCACAGACCTGGCTGGATTACCAGTAACCCATTCTTGAATTTCCCACGTTGCTATCGGCGACAACATTGCGGATGGTCGACCCAAAAAAGATCGCCATAGAAGGGGCGAAAAAATGGTGTAGTATGTCCATGCAAGAGCGATGACGATTTTATCAACAAGTTTGCAAAATGACAGAGAAACGTCAACGGAATGTTAGCCTTAGTGCACGGAAGGGACGTCGACAAGGGTGTCACAGTCGATCAAGACAACGGCGTCAGCATCGATCAAAACGAAGACGTCGCTCACAAAAGCCTTGTTAATAATTTTGTACGTGTGATTGCTGGTAGTAGTTTAATGGCGAATGCAATTAAAATAGCTGTTGGTTCAGCTTTGAATCAAACATAACAAAGAAAAGATAGTAGTAGTGACAGTGAAGTTAGACCCTAAAACAGTGGCGGCTGGTGCATAGGCACTGCGGAACTACAGCACCCCCAGGAGGAAGGAAGAAAGATAAAGAAATTCAAATTTCGCCAATGTTCTTCGTGTCAACATCGCAGTAATTTAACGGAAACTTGCCAAGATTACAATTAGTCTTGATCGAAAAATTGCAAGAAATAACAAATTGCTTAACAATAATCGAAAAGTATTGTTCACTATGTTGAAAGATAATAATTCAGGCAGTGGCTGCTGGTGCATAGGCACTGCGGACCTGCAGCACCCCAGGAGAAAAGAAGGAAGAAACGACAAAAACGTCGAGAGATATAAAGAAAACGAACAAGAAACAATATAAGAAATTATAAATATCGGCCCTTATTAAACAATGAACTCCTAACCTAACAGACGCTAGGTCAACCCAGATAGAGAATGAAGACCATTCCTACCTCAGACATAAGAGGGCAGAACATCCGCCCGAACCTAACTTCAACAGAGTAAATCGAAGTGAAGGTGAAAAAAGTAACTTCTTAGAATCTGAGCTAGTGTGACAAGTAGATGATAATAATAATGACAAACGAAAAAATCGCACAATCTCGTACGACAAATTACAATCGAAAACTAATTGGAGCTAATGGAACTGCAGCTCCAGCGCCCAATTTCAAATGTCTGGTCCCGCAATTGTTGCGTCATAACCGTATCTTTCAATAACAAAATAAGTGCAAAACTGAATAGATTTTTCAACAAAAATAAATTTTACTGATGCACAAATTTCCGTATTTTTCACATTACAATTCTTATATATATCTATGATCATGAAGTTCCAGTAAAAATTTGAAGATAGTTTGAACAGTTCAATGGAATAGTGATGATAGGTATAGCCAATACGTCATCGGCGCCCAATATCGGCCAGTTTTCCATCAGATGAGAATTTGGAAATTGTCCTAAAGGGTGTCCTTTAAAAAACTTGCCTGCCAATACAGCTGCCGCTCCAGGTTCTCCCAAAATGTTTGATCACGTAACAGATACGTTAGATGAAGACACAGAATTTGAACAGTTTAAGAAAACAAAAAATTCATTCGTGGAGCCTCGAGGCGGCGTTACGTATCTCTAACAAGAACTAAGAGTACATTTTGAAGAGTGCTCCGAAACTTCTCGAGGCAGCACCGCCTGCGACATTTGAAACAATTCAAAGTGAGCTGGGAAATATGTGCATGTCAAATGGAGAACATAGAAAACATATGGCCACTGGACATAATAAAGGTTCATTGTAATATTTGTGATCCGTTAATGGTTAGTAATTAGAATTTAAAAAATCCTATGAAAGGAAATGAAGGAAACTGTACTGGAAAGCGTAGTTTTCAATGTGAATATTCTAAGAAAACATTCATGCGATTGACTGGAGTTGAGTCAGCAAACCTTCATGAACTTGACCTGCGCAAGTAAGACGGAGCGTGTGTAAGCGGCTTTATAGCGAGCAGTTGCAAGTTGCAACACTATAATTCAGACAGTGGCAGCTGGTGCATAGGCACTGCGGAACTGCAGCATCCTCAAGAGAAAAGAGGAATTATAAAGATTTTCTTCTGAGTATACCGGATATCTCACAACTATGTAACACATCACTTGATAAAATGCCCTGTGTTGAACCTGTGCGCCGTTCGTCTTATTGCGGTGATCATCAAAAGCGACATCGTCGCCGCACCAGAAGCAAAAGCCGGCGTCCTTGCCATCGACCTGGCCGGATTACCAGTAACCCTTTTTTGGAGTTTCTACGTTGTTATCGAAAAAAACACTGTGGATGGTCGGCAAATAACATCGCAATAGAAGGGGCAAAATGATGATGCAGTATGTCCATGTAAGAACGACGACGATTTTATCAACAAGTTTGCAAAATGACGAAGAAACGTCAACGGAGTCGTAGCCGTAGTGCACGGAAGAGACGTCCACAAGGGTGTCATAGTCGATCAAGACAACGGCGTCAGAATAGATCCAAACGAAGACGTCGCCCACAAAAGACTTGTTGATAGCTTTGTACAGAGCTCTTTTTTCCAAATTTTTGATTTTACGAATTTATTCCTCATTTTTTACAAATAAATGCATTTATTTTAAAAACTTCGATTTTTATTCAAAATAAAAGGGTGATGGGTAAAGGTCCAGACCAAGGAATCGAGGAAACGCTGCTGTAAAACAGCGACGAAGAAGTCAACCGTACCTTGACTGGCCTGAACATAAATGGCCAGAAGGTACGGCTGAGTGGTGCAGTCCGAAAGAGGATGAAGTTCCTCATCAAACAGGGTCTGTCGGTAGAAGAGACGAGGAGAAAGGCTGTATAGTCTATCAACCCGCCCAAGCCAGAGGTCGGGTCGATCTGATGGCAACACGCGAAAGGACAAAGAGCCCAAAAGTGCAAAGACGGAGGTGTATTCTTATACAACCACATTTTGAAAGGACGGTCGTTTTCCGATTCCATAATAGCTGGATGCGTTATATTGCATTCCCAGCATGGTTACGGTGAAATGATGAGCAGAAGTCAACGGGGTCGTAGCCCCAGTGCACGGAAGGGATGTCTACATGTCATAGTCGATCAAGTTTGTAAGATGATGAATAGTAGTCGACGGGTGTAGCTGCCATAGTGGACGGAAGGGACGTCGACAAGGGTGTTATAGTAGGTCGAGATAAAGATCAAGACAACGGCGTCAGAATGGATCAAAACGAAGACGTCGCTCACAACCATGTTAACAAATTTGTATGGAGCTGTTTCTCACATAATTGTTAGTTTTACTAACATAAATTGCCATAAATTTTCACAAATTTATTCTAAAAACTTTCGATTTTAATTTAAACATGAAATCATTGTGCACTTTTTGCGAGTGGGAGACCTTCTAGTAACAGCATAATGAAGATTGAAAGTACATTTATACATATTGGAGTCAAGGGAACTGCAACTCCAGATCCAACCGATCCCAAAATATAATACCAGGGTGAGAAAGATCCAAAACATAAGGACGATATTCAAACACTACCGTCACGTTCCAATGTAACCCCCTCTCCCCCGAACCTGTAGTTAATAATTCGAAAACGGGATAATGAAAATGAAGGTCTTCTTAATCACCATTTGTATAATTTACCTTTTAGGTCGTCGTCGCACCAGAAGCAAAAGCCGACGTCGTTGCCATAGACCTGGCCGGATTACAAGTAACCCTTTTTTGGAGTTCCTACGTTGTTATCGAAAAAAACACTGTGGATGGTCGGCAAAAAACATCGCAATCGAAGGTGCAAAAAGATGGTGTAGTATGTCCATGCAATAGCGACAACGAATTTAGCAACAAATTTTGCAAAATAACGGAGAAACGTCAACGGAGTCGTAGCCTTAGTGCACGGAAGAGACGTCCATAGTCGATCAAGACAACGGTGTCAGAGTCGATCAAGACGAAGACGTCGCTCACAAAAGATATGTTGATAACTTTGTACGGAGTTCAGTGATCACGCAAACCTGCATGAACTTGGCTTGTGCAAGTAAATCGGAGCGTGTGTAGGCGCCTTTATAGCGAACAGATTTCACTGTGCAAGAAAATCTTGAAAGGACAGAAAACGTGTAGCCATAGATTCAGAATACCTTGATGAAACCTGTTACTTAAAAGTTGATATTAACATGGTTAGGTCGGGGTCGTCGCCCTGGACTGAGTACGAGTCATCCATTTTTAAATTTCCTGCGTTACTATCGGCGGTAAGATTGCGGATGGTCGTAGCCGTAGTGCACAGAAGAGATGTCCACAAGGGTGTCAGACAATGGTGTCAGAGTCGATCAAGACGAAGACTTTGGTCACAAAAGACATGTTGATAACCTTATACGGAGCAATTTTTTTTTTAATTTATAATTTTACTAACTTATTTCTCCTAGTAACAGGAAATTGTACAATTTATAGAAAAATTATAAAAACTAACCGATACACAGCGTGTTAGTTTAAAAAGAAACAAATAAACCATAGCAAATATTTCCCAATTATGCGAAACAGCAATAAATGAAATCAATCGTACTGGCATAGGCACTGCGGAACTGCAGCACCCCCAAGAGAAAAGAAGAAAGATAAAGATATTGAAATTTTCTTCTGAGTATACCGGGGTAAATCGGAAACGCACAGCACAGCGCCATAGCTGGTATTCGTAAATCACCCACGTTCACTATAGATTGTGGAGGGTATGTACCGAAACAAGTGGTAAGAGCCAGCGTTATCTATGGATTCTATGGTAAGAACACTGTGAATCGGGCAGTGCCAGCTAAAACTAAAACTGCTTTAAGATATTCATCGGCCGCCGCTGGTAAAACTGAAGACAACCAGAATGATAGATACTCCGTACACAGGAGACAAGTAAATTTAAATCCTCAGACTATCGGGAAAACGCAATAATATGGTGGAGATGCAGAGATTAAATCAGATAAAACGTCATAAATGATTTATGTGATGAAATTATGATTTGTTATTATTTCGCGTTTAGCGTTAATGAATGCATGCCCCCCAGTTTTTAAGACTCTATGAACAAATAGGTATGTACAGGGCCGTCGGAACGCAGTAAACAGGTGATGTTGGGCATAAGGGAGCTTGATATCAAGGGGCGCCAATGGTAAGGGCACCTCGGACGGATAAGTAGTCATATAAAAAATTTTGCCACCAACCACTTATATTTAGTGTTTATGGATGTGGGAGCCTCTCTTCAAGTAAAACGGCCCCCCGATGTTTATCTAACGAAATCCATGATATTATTGCTCATGTCAAACAAAATGACACATTTTGTTCAGATACAGAAGAAGAAGACATTGAAAAAGTAACATGGTTTGTTGCAAAATCAAGCATGGAAACTGTTTTTCTTTCTTCAAGATCCTAAAGGTAAATCCTCTAATAAATGAAACTGTCAGGCACTGTATTCTATACCATTCCTGTATGATAAAAACACGTACAAATGATGAGCAAACGAATAACATAGTTATATGCCGCCCAGTAGCATTTATCACTCTGTGATGTTAATGTTATTGTTCACTGCATGCTTTGCAATTTTTTTTTGTTGTTATTCTTCCACGACAAATATATTGTCCGTTTATTACTGCTGTTGATAACTCTTGTTTGTTGTTATATTGATGATACATAATTGTAACTATTTTTGTGTATAGACCAGAAGAAATCGGGATGCCCAGTGGAACGTCGGTTTTTGGTATGATTTATTAATACTGGGAAATATTGTCCCTTTTTACTCCAGTAAAAAACTAAAATAATTAAATAGAAGAGGTCGTGAATGTGATATTCTTCTTTTATACTTCTCCATTCTGTTTGATTATTCATTGAAGTCGTGTCTTTTTTCTTGAACACAGCCACAACCGATAGAGAATGACGTAAGTTGGTTTTAAATGAAATCTTAGATTATAACACCTACATGTCATAATGTTGTTTTAAATGTTTACACGTCAGACCAGACAAATTAATCCGGAGAGTGGACATGAGTAGCTGACACGGTGGTTACGAGGACACATGGTCATGCGTTGCTCTAGTTTTATGTAAGACATGGAAGAATTTCGAACAAGAATTGTAGTTTTTAAGTTCATCTACATACATCACTTTTGATTTTAACATTGAAAATCCAACGGCGAATGAATGTATGTACATATATGAGATTTTTTCAGTTTATACACTGAAATTTTGACATTTTAGTCAAAGTCTTTCACTATCTGTCTGAAAAAGTCGTCGGTTCGATCAGGATTTAAACCTGTTCCTTTGTGCAACCGCATGTACAACTATGAGATCAATGGTGTACCACCCTAAACCATCGTAGTGCAGTAATTATTATACCAGTCTTTTGAAAATTATACATAAGTACACAATCATTTTTATCTTCAAAACAAACACAACAATGACTGGTACTAGGAATAGTACAGTCATCACTCTTCCATCCATAAAAATTAATGACAATTTCTTGATAATCAGTTGGTCATTCTGACAATATTTAGCACGACACGTTAATTTTAAAACTGGATGTCCACAATAACAAAGTGCTAATTATGAATTTTTTAGCTTAGTATATAGGTAATCCCACTGTTCAATACTAGAACATAATAAGTGTACTTGATCCATTATTTTGTAGTTCTTCATTCCATTTGAATGGTTAGTAAATTATAAGAGAAATAATCTTTTAGACATGTGTAGTTGTGATTCCTAATTACCAATCAGTAATTAGACATGAAAGCCAATAGCAGAAGAATGTGTGTTACAGTGCTATTGTATTTACAGCACAGCGCTTAGCAAGAATTTTCACCTAATATCCCTCAGTGGCGAATATACCTCAATATAATACATCTAACTAACAATATAAGTTTTATCTTTAATGCTTTTTCCCTTGAAAAATGTATTTGGTTAATAAAACTGTTGACAAAATATAAATATGTACCTCTAATAAAATTATAGGATCTAGAGACAGAAACACAAATCAAACGATTTGCACAAACAAGTGGAGAATTAGCCCACAAACTTCAGCAACATACAACGCACTTTTTAGGGACACTTCGAGGTAACAGAAGGATAAATTCTCAAAGTGCAATCCAGAAAAAGTTGAAAAAAAAAAAGAAGTAATAGCTGTAGAAAGTAATATCCGCTTATTTAACAAAAAATGGGAAGAGAAGACGGATGTAATAATGTCAAATACTGTAGTATGTTGCTCAAAACTTCAAACGAAGAGATAATTATTCTAAATGCCATGCATCACGCACGAATGGAACTTGAAAGAGGGGGCAGTGGAAACCACGAGATTTGATCTTAAACAACAAAACATACTTCTTTAAATTATAGGTATTACATATAGTCCTAATTAAGAAATATATAAAATGTTTAATTAAAGTATTGTTTCTAGCTGCATATTGTCGTGGATGAATGCGTTGCGCATTGGTTGAGACGATTGCTCTTTTTAACCGTAAGGCCGTTTGTCCACACGCCGGCGAAACCGTCGCCGGATGCAATGTAATCAAATGGAGGTCTGTACACGTACGCCGACCGCCGGCAGCTAGAGTGTTGCCGGCGAAGCCCCCGACTCGCCGGTCGCCGGCCCGGCAGCCGACTGTTCGAGGGCAATGTTTTCTTATGAAGCTTTGTACACACGCCGGTGCCGTCGCCGGCGAGAGGTATGTGGAATATATGTTTCTTTAGTCACTGAGAAAATCAAAGTCCTCGCCGACGACGGCAATGCCGGTGTGTGTACAGAACATTTCGCCGGCTTGAAACCGGTGTGTGTACAAACGGCCTAATGGTTAGAAACTTAGATGCATTAACAAATGAAGATTTATAAGTACCTACTACAACAGTCATTGTTGATTTAGTTAAATCAATATCAGACAAGTCGCGTCTCCAAAAACTGTTCAGGTTGGCGCACCAAGCCTAGCGTCGAGCCTTGCACACATCAGTCGGTCTCATTTTAAAGGATGATTTTAAATAGAGAGAAAAATAGTGTCGCGGGGCAAGGCGAGGCGAGGCTCGGTGCGCCAACGTGAATTCCGCCTTAGGTCTCTATATAAATTTTTGTTTGAAGATGACACACGTTTAAATAGAAAACGGATACGTGATTTCGAAGGATTTGAATTTCAGAACAGTTTAAAGATAAATAAATCTATCTATCTATTTTAGGTTAAGAACATTGTACATGGCATTGGAAATATTGGAAATTGGAAACAAATATATCTATGTGAAACAGCATTTCATTTCATTTTCTGAGACAGCTCACCATTGAATTACGTAAAGAATCTTTATATAAATCTTCTAATTAGGGAGGCTCTTCTCGTTTCATCTACGGCCAGGATCTGACTGGAATATTTTATATAAGACGAAATTCGAGTCGCATGATAACTAATTTCTATTTCAGATAATTATCCATATTAAACATACACAACTTGAAGAGACTTCCCATGGCGCCAAAGCCGAGCTGGACCCGGAAGAAATCTTCCCATATCCTCATTATCTAATCCGACCCTGTGTACGCTATGTGAGAAATAGTTGTGTGATCATTTTCTTGATATTTAAAACCTATTATGAGTCATGTAGTGAATCAAGCTTTGTTTCGTAGTTACTTTTAAATTGCTAAAGCTTGGCAGAGTGAATCTTGACTTCGGTCCGTTCGCCTTCTGGGAAATACTATTTGTTGACGGCTTTTAAAAGGCCAGAACTCACATTTTGGTTTATAAAATTCTAATTGTAAATGTTGTAATGTTGCAGGTAAATGGGGGAAAATTGCCGTTATATCTGGACTTCAACATGAATAATTGTTAAATTCCTGGCAGCTGGTGCATAGGCACTGCGGAACTGCAGCACCCCCAGGAGAGAAAAAGGAATAAACGACAAAAACGTCGAGAGATATAAAAAAGCCGACGTCGTTGCCATAAACCTGGCCGAATTAGGAATAACCCATTTTTGAACTTTCTACATTACTATAGGCGGCAGAATTGCCTATGGTCAGCGAAAAAGATTGCAGTAGAAGGCGCAAAACGCTAGTCTAGCATGTCCTTGCATGAACGACGGCGATTTTATCAACAAGTTTGCAAAATGACGGACAAAGGATAAATCCCCAAAGTGTAATCCAGAAAAGGTTAAAGAAAAAAAGAGAGAAGTAACAGCTGTAGAAAGTAACATCGGCTTATTTAACAAAAAATGGGAAGAGAAGACGGATGTAATGATGTTAAATACTGTAGTGTGGTGCTCAAAACTTCAAACTAAGAGATAATTGTTCTAATGGAACTTAAAAGAGGAGACAGTAGAAACGACGAGATCTGTTCTTAAACAACAAAATGTGCTTCTTTTAATTATAGGTATTATAATCCTAATTAAGAAATATACAAAATGTTTAATTAAAGTGTTGTTTACAGCTGCATATTGTCGTGGATGAATGCGTGTGCGCATTGGTTGAGACAATTGCTGTTTTTAACCGTAATGGTTAGAAACTTAGATGCATTAACAAATGAAGATTTATAATCAGTCATTGTTGATTTACTTAAATCAATATCAGACAAGTGGCGTCTCCAAAAACTGTTAAGTCTCTATATAAATTTTTGTTTGTGGACGACACGCGTTTAAATAGAAAACGGATATGTGATTACGAAAGATTTGAATTCCAGGTCAATTCAGAACAGTTTAAAGGTAAAATCGAAAGTGTAGTAAAAGCGTTTAGTGTTGGTGTTTTATTACATGTTTGTACGTTGCTCAGTGGCGAACATAACAATAATGTTGAGAAAATGGATAATAAAACACTACCAGTACACAATGCAAAAATAGTGCAAAAAAATGATAAAAGGCCTCGTAAGAGAGAATTACAACTTTTGGAACTAAGTGAGACAATAGAAATCAGAGTGAATCAGAAAAAATATCTGGTAAATTAAGTGCTAAAATTGCTTGTGGGAATTAAACAAAGATTCACGGTGAGGTCTGGCTCTGACACTGCGGAACTGCAGTACCCCCAGGAGAAAAGAAGGAAGAAACGACAAAAACGTCGAGAGATATAAAGAAAACGAACAAGAAACAATATAAGAAATTATAAACATCGGCCCTTCTCAAAGCCACAAAATAAATAAAACAATGAATTCTTAACCCATCAGATGCTAGGTCGGCCCAGATAATAATAATAACAGCAATAATAATAACAAAAAGGACCAAACGTACAAAAACAGAGGTGTATTCTAGTACCACCACATTATGAAAGGACAGTCGTTTTCTGATTCCATACCAGCTAGATATCACATATTGGAACCCCAGCGTGGTTACGGTGAAAATAAATACATATAGGTACTACTGAAAAAGTTACTACAATGACAAACACAACAAATATGAAAATTCATAGAAAAATCACGAAAATTTTGGTGTAATTTTTGAACTTTCTGCTATACTATTGGCGACAACATTGCGGATGGTCGGCGAAAAAGATCGCAATAGAAGGGACAAAATGCTGTATGTCCGTGTAAGAAGGCCGGCGGTATTATCGGCAACTTTGTAAGATGATGAATAGAAGTCGACGGGGGTAGCTGCCGTAGTGGACGGAAGGGACGTCGACAAGGGTGTCACAGTAGGTCCAGATAAAGATCAAGACAACGGCGTCAGAATCCATCAAGACGAAGACATATTGGAACCCCAGCGTGGTTACGGTGAAATGATGAGCAAAAGTCAACGGGGTCGTAGCCGCAGTGCACGGAAGAGATGTTCACCATGCCACAGTCGATCAAGACAACGGCGTCAGAATCGATCGAAACGAAGACATCGCTCACAAAAACCTTGTTAACAACTTTGTGCGAAGCTGTTTCTCACATAATTGTTAGTTTTACTAAATGACTTGTCATAGATTTTCACAAACAAATGCATTTATTCTAAAAACTTTCGATTTTTATTTAAACATGAAATCATTGTGCACTTTTTGCGAGTGGGAGACCTTCTAGTAACAGCATAATAAAGATTGAAAGTACATTTCAATTTTTGTTACATAAAACTAGTAGACTGAGTGTTTCTGGGTGTGGTGTAAAAAAAAGGACCACCTATTACAGTGGCTGTTAAACAATACATATCCCGACACATGTATCCATTTTTTCTTTGTTCTATAGTATATATAGATAAAATAGAGGGACTGATACAATAATAGTAATAATAGTGATAGCTGGAAGGAAAGGCGCGAGATTGGCTGTGACAATGTGACATTTCAAAAAATTGGATTGTGTTAAAGGTGGCCCTACGGGAAACCTCCGACATAGACCCCATAACAATTGGGGAATGATTCCAACAGGCCGCTCTGTATGATACCTAAAATCAAGAGAGCATAAAACCTGGGATGGTTATGGGCGACGAAGCCGAGCAGCTAGGCACGGGGATGTTCACCCGAAGGATTCCTTGGCACGAAGGTATAGTCCTGTTATTTCATATTATGTGGTAGATATTTTTTATTTTGAACTTGAACATAAAGAGATGTACATTCGAATTACGTATTAATTTCATCAAGGGATGCTTTAAGATGGACATATTACACCTGCATTCTCGAAGGCTAACCTTGGTAGAATATACCAGCAACACAATCATGCTTTGAGAAGACAAATATTGGAACTCCAGTTGCATGAACACATAATAAATTAAATCAATAAAGCATAGTAGGCCCTTTGTAGAAACTCCCTTTCTTTTTCTCTCTGGACGTTTACTTTTTGCGACCGAAAAAAGCTGTATATTGGCCGCAGTCATCACCGCCTGTTTCTTCCAGCAGATTTATCTTGCATACCTCCATCAAGGCGCGCCTAAACAGCTAATAAATAATACAATAATACTGAAGAGCCCTAAACGCATTCTATACCCCCTCTTCGGGTATTTTCACTATATGCTGAAAGATATTGCACAGTATCACTAACAAGCGGCACCATATTTCCAGTAAAGATTTGAAGCTAGTGTGAACAGTCGGTGCAATTAGTGCACGTCATAATGATGATTGGTATAGTATTACGTCATCGGTGTCCAGTACCTGACAGTTGTCCCTCGGGGGAGAATTTAAAAATTGTCTTGAAGGGCGTCTTACTAGCCGCGATACCCCTTATTGGAACTAATGGAACTGCAGCTCCAAACCTCCTCGTACTCTAAAAATAATACCAGGGTAAAAAAGATCCAAAATCAGGATTCTACTAATAGGAAAGGAACGCTGACGATTAAGTTTTGTACCATGTACAGGTCTCACTAAAATTCCTTCATTACATCACTTATGAGACAAAAAAGTAGAAGCAACGTAAACTATTTCTACATTTTTATTTGTAAGAAATCTTGTTTTCGGTAGGCTTCCTTTACTTCTTCCGCTAACCAATTTCTAACTGCAGCCACCCTTGTTTTTGAAGCAGCCGGTGTACAATTGTTGATGTAAATGTTGAGAAACATAAGTAAATTCAATAAATTCTCCATAGAAACAGTTGACAAGGCCATCGTAAACGCCCTATGTAGCTACATGCATTTTCACGTAATGCACATAAGCCAGGAGAAAATGACGGATACCAACATGGTTAAAAGCACGTACTAATGAGACCGTTGACTATCAAAAGAAACTGCGGAACTACAGCACCCCCAATAAGAGAAAAAAAGAAAGAGAAAGATATTTAAATTTTCTCCTGAGTATACCGGGATCAATCGGGTAAATCGGAAACGTTAAGATATTCGTTTCTTCTAAAATAACCCTGTATATTAGATTTTTATAATTTTGAATGAACCTGTATATCCATTATCTACAAACTAAACAATTAATTGAAATAGAAGGGGGTGATGAATCTTCGAGTTGGAACTAGAGAGGGTCAGTTTTTGGAATTCAAAGAAGAAAGTGGTGGAAATCGTCCACGGGACAAAGGGGTCCCCTTTCTTAGTGTGTGAGTGTTTGAAATTGGGAAATTGCTGAAAGAAAATAGTGATGGGTCCTTAAAATCGTTGAAGACTCTCAAGATGGTTCTCGAGGCTTCGCTCTCGTCAATTCCCTGACGAGAAGTCATGTAAAGGTAAGTCGCTTAATATTGTACATTTGCCTGTTATATAACGTATTTTCTTCGGGAAATAACATCTATAATAATAATTTTATGTCTAATTGCCCACTATTTGAGTTTCCATTAATTGTAATTTAATCGTTTAATTATCAATTGGTGAGAATTGATATCAGTTAAATCCTTTTGAAATATTGTTCTACAAATTGATTTAAGGATAAATTGAGCATCAATTAATTAATTTGAGACTGAGTATCAGATGTGTTATCGTAATTATTAATTTGAATAATTCCAATTTTTTTTTAATCAAAATGTACCGGGTGTCCTATTAATAGATGCTGGTACGAAAAAAAAGGAATTGTATCGATTATTTTATATTTTTATTTACATTCAACTTATTGAAATTATTCCCCATTCCTTTATTGTCAATTGTAATGACTTTTATGAATTTATCATGTGACTATTATACGAATCGAATCACTGTAGGTATATTACAGTATATCGCGGTACACTGGAACCTATGACGTCAGACTACTCTTCCCGCCGAAAACGCAAGTTTGATTTTCAAAATGGCTTTTCTAATCGCGTTAAATTTTTCACGTAATTTTATTTACTTACTACTACTATAAAGCAAAATAAAATAAATAAAAAGCGAAAAGTACTTACCCTATTCGGCAGCGTTCAATCTCGAGCCAGCCATCTTGGAAGAAAACTTCAAGGACATCACCATTATCACTAACTAATTACGACGATCACACTATAAATAAAGTGAATCAATTAAAATTAAATAAAAAATTAAATAGAATCAATAAAATTACCTTTAATTATTAATTTTTTCTTATAGCAATGGACCACCATCTTAGAAACTCAAAGGTTTAATGTTATCACTCGCACTCCACCAACATCTACTGACCAAACTTCTATTTGCCAACCGTTAAATTGGTAGCACAGTGCGCGTTACTCCCGCCATATAATATCTACAGCCAATCAGAGGCCAAGAATTTCCATGATGGCCGCTGGACGTCCAATACTATTGGATGAAAACTTTCACCTCATTACCCCCTCTTTCTAAACCTGTCGACAAGTTATAACGATATAACATTGTGTATAAAAAAAATTCAAACAATTTTAAAATAAACTGTTAAAATCGAACACGTGTTATTAGAAAAAAAAACTCTGTCCCTCTTATTTATGTAAAATCAGTATTTATCGCCGACAACTTGGCTCCCAACGATAACAATAAGTATCATATTTCTTTAAAACACTTGGGTGGCCAGTTTTTTAATAGACTAAATAAAAAAAAATTGCACAAATATAAAATAAGTAGATATTTTAAATCTAATTTATGTCTGTATATTATGTTACCGTCAAGTTAATTAATTCGAAGGTTAAAGGTTAGACATAATCACCGGATATTGATGCCAAATTAGCTGGTCTTTCAAAGAATTCGATTAATACGACAATATTTTTTATTATTTATCAAAATCATCTATGATTATACGTAATTTCTAGTCAATTACTGGTTCGTGTTGCATACATATACATCATATAATTGAGCAGGGGTGTAATTACCTACCGCGTGTGTAGGGTGTGACTATACACGGGCCCCCGCGGTCAGGGGGTCACGACGTCACTTGACAATTAAAAATAAACAATTCATTAGTTAATCAAATATAAATATGAAGACAAACAGAAATTGAAAATAAAAGTCCCTATATAGTACAGCAACCTTTTTTCCTTGAATCGAATCTGACTTTATGAACGACTTTGGGTAATTTTTACCGTACCGTTTGAGTTTACGAACGTGCCCTTGTTGCAATAAATAAAACGTGAATAATTTTTTTATATGCATAATCGAAAGGGCCTTACTGAAAACTCTCACACGGGCCTCATTCTGTCTAGTTACGCCACTGTAATTGAGGCTAAAAGATGCATCAGAACACTAATTACAGTAAGTGCAGTAGTAACAATCGTTGTCATATGTTCGTCAATTATTCATAATTACTTGGATTAATCAAATTAACAGTAACATAACTACATATTAAATGCAATTTTGAGTATCATATTTATATGATAATCTGAAAGGGGACTAAAAACGGGGACAGGGGACGATGAGTTGAAAAGTGGGACTCTCCTGCTTAAAGTGGACATCCGGTCACTTGATTATTGGCATTTTCTTGTAATTTAATTACCTAATGTGTCTTTTTTTCCAAAAAAATATATTAAAAGAGGAAAATTCGATGTTAAAAAAAAGACGCTACCATATGCCTACCTAACCTAACTTACCGATTTTTTTTTTTAATTAAACTTGAGAATTAGAAAAAATTCATTAATCCTTTAGTTTAGAGGACAATGACAGGATAAAATCAAGAACACAATAAATCACAAAACACAAAAACATAATTAATTTTTTTTATAGCAATTACCTACTGTAATAATTTATCTGCCTAAATCAAAAAGAAAACAAAATGTCGGACTGTTTTGCTGACGTCACAGACAAAAACAATTGCAATCTAACGGCCTGATTTGTACAAAGATGGCTAGATCGATGCGCAAAAATTTTAATTAGATAATTAAAATTTATGTCAATTGATTGACATAAAGGTTCTAGGTAAAAATTTCGTGATATGAATGTGAAGACATACTGAAAACTATCACACAGGCCTCATTCTAGTTAGTCTAGTTACGCCACTGCAATTGAGGCTAAAAAATGCATCAGAACACTAATTACAGTAAGTGCAGTAGTACCAATCGTTGTCATACCTTTCTTAGTACATCCCCATCTGCGTCAACTCTCGCCTTGGTAAAATTTACAGACTGTACATATTTATATGATAATCTGAAAAGGGACTAAAAACGGGGACAGGGGACAATAAGTTGTAAAGTGGGCCGCCTCTCCTGCTTAAAGTGGACATCCGGTCACTTTATTATTGGCATTTTCTTGTAATTTAATTACCTAATGTGTCTTTTTTTCCGAAAAAATATATTAAAAGAGGAAAATTCGATGCTAAAAAAAAAGACGCTACCATATACCTACCTAACCTAACTTACCGATTTTTTTTTTAAATTTAAACTTGAAAATTAGAAAAAATTCATTAATCCTTTAGAGGACAATGACAGGATAAAATCAAGAACACAATAAATCACAAAACACAAACACATAATTAATTTTTTTATAACAATTACTGTAATAATTTATCTGCCCTGCCTAAATCAAAAAGAAAAGAAAATGTCGGACTCGGACTGTTTTGCTGACGTCACAGTCAAAAACAATTGCAATCTAACGGCCTGATTTGTACAAAGATGGCTAGATCGATGCGCAAAAATTTTAAATAGATAATTTAAATTTATGTATACCCCACCCGTAAAATTAGTGTTTTGGCTTTTGGGCAGTAAATTTTAAAATATCAACTACATAAAAAATAATGAATCCACAGCAAATACTCATAAATCATAAAGCAATAAATCAAGTAAAGGGACCAGAATGTTGCCATTTCTATTTAGCAGGTAAAAAAGTATTTACCGGTATTCTGTACAAACGGCAACATTTTGGTCCCCTTACTTGATTTATTGCTTTATGAGTATTTGCTGTGGATTCATTATTCTTTGTGTAGTTAATATGTGAAAATTTACTGCTCAAAAGCCAAAACACTAATTTTACGGATGGAGTATAAATTGATTTACATAAAGGTTCTAGGTATCTAGGTAAAAAATTCGTGATATGAATGTAAATACATACACACGGTGCCGCGGCGGATTTAGCCCTCAAGAGACCCGAGGCGTTACAGATTTTTGGGGCTCCATTGATAATAATATCTAGCTTAATCTATCCAGCTTAATCGTTCACTTTTTTTTTATTATTGGCATTTTCTTGTAATTTAATTACCTAATGTGTAGGTATTATTTTCCGAAAAAATATATTAAAAGAGGAAAATTCGATGCTAAAAAAAAAGACGCTACCATATACCTACCTAACCTAACTTACCGAATTTTATTTTGCTATTTAAACTTGAAAATTAGAAAAAATTAATTAATCCTTCACAGGACAGTGACAGGATAAAATCAAGAACACAATAAATCACAAAACACAAACACATAATTAATTTTTTTATAACAGTTACTGTAATAATTTATCTGCGTAAATCAAAAAGAAAACAAAATGTCGGCCTGTTTTGCTGACGTCACACTCAAAAACAATCTAACAGGCCGATTTGTACAAAGATGGCCAGATTAATGCCGGAAAAATTTTAATTAGATAATTAAAATTTATGTACCTAAATTGATTTACTTAAAGGTTCTAGGTAAAAATTTCGTGATATGAATGTAAAGACATACACACGGTGCCGCGGCGGATTTCGCCCTCAAGGGGTCCGAGGCGTAACAGATTTTTGGGGCTCCATTGATAATAATACGAGTTAAGAACACAAAAGCGAGCTTAATCATTTACTTTTTTTTAAAGAAAGTCTGGAACAATATGCAAAATGTAAATATTTATTGTCATGTGAGGGGTCCCGTAAGACAGGGGGCCCCCACAAACAAAACTGATAGCAAAAATTATTTTTCGAATAAAGATTGTCAATAGATTTAAGAAAAGAAATTGAAAAATTAGAAAGACTGGGACAATACCTATGTAAAATATGATTTTTTATTGTCATGTGGGGCCCGCCTCCTGTGTTAAAAGGGTGGATTTTTGTATGCATACGTTAAAAGAAAGGAAATTAACTGAAGCATATACAGTAGACTCTCGATTATTCGGGACTCGATTAACCGGGAAATCATTTCTCCCAACCACCCCGGATAATCGAGAGTCTACTTTATCCCGATAAAATGACAATTTTTCAGTCTTTTTTTAAATTTTTTTGTTAATCTGAGACATAGAGACGCCATAGCAGCTTTAAAACAAAACAATTATGTACAAAACAATTTTTTTTATTGCTATGCAGGTGCAGGATTTGGAACAGAATAGTATATGATATGTGATATGTTATTATCTGCTTCAGTATGTAATAAAATACGAGTTAAGAATACAAAAGCAAGGGTTTGAGTTAATTTTTTTATTATTTGATTGGTTACTTTTTTTTTAACGGATTTCATTTTTCGAATAAAAAGATTAGGTATCAATTAGAGATGGGTCGGTCCGGAGTGATTAGGCGTTCTAACGAATTCCCCACAGTGGTAAATCGCCACGAGTTTGTATTTCAGAACTACATACCGGGTGACTGCGAAATGCTTTTAAATATTTAAACCGAATTATCCCTGTAGGAAATAGATTACAATAAGGGTATTTTGAGGGGTCAGAGGGAAAACAATTTGTCCAAAATTGTAACCATTGGTCAGTAATGTTATCGTTGAGCGTAATGTGATTCTTGATAAGAATGCAGATATCAGCAAAAAGTCACGGATTCCCAGGGCATTACACATACACACACAACCCTTACTAACCTAGTTATTGAAATCACATAGCAAATGCAGGGAAGTTACACAAAATACACGTAAAAAACTCCAAAAAATTGTCTTAAATGATAGCTGTCTCAATCAGTTACCATCAAGCGGTTAGCAACCATATTGAACAGGTTTTGAATAAACGGTATTAATACGATAAATCATAAACTAATTAATTAATAATGATATTTAATAAACTGAATTTAACAAACGGTCCAAATTCACCTTCAAATACCTTATCTCTGACAAATACACACGCTAATCAACATAACGTATTATACTATGCACTGGCAATTGAGAACTGTCCGTCGCTTGATGACACCCGCCTGACTGTCGCCTAGAGACAATTGTTTATCGATAAGCAAATTCTTTCGGCATCTCGCACGTTCGTTCAATTGCAGCGGCTTTCAAACTGTTGGTCAAATTTTCAATGCCTTTTTTCCCGAAAACGGGTCCATATCAACCCCCTATTGTAGGTAGGTATAATGAAAATCTGCTCCGTTTTTTGGGCGATTTCAAGATTTAATGTCATTTCGCAGTAATCCTGTATAAATGATACTCGTTGTGTCCGATCCGAGTTAGTTTCCTTAATTGAACCACCGCATGGTTCTTAAATTGGACCAGGTAAAATCAAATGTCTACTCTTTTATCCATGGTGAAAATGTCATTTCCTCCTGAAGAGTGGATTCAATGCATTTTTTTTTTGAAAAAGTGGGCCCATTTGAGGTGTGTTGATGGGCTTCACGATTATTATGAGTGTCTGAATTGCCAATCCGACAGCGATTGATTATTTGCTCATTTTTGTATTTTTCTGTTGTAATATCGGATATTTAGCATAGTATTAATTTGTTTATACTAGAGATTGATTCTATTTTCAATAGACATTTCCATTGAAACTAACAAAAGTAGACCTGGTTCAATTTAGGAAAAGTATGGCCTAAATTAAGATACTCTTCAGCTAAATTGGACCGATGAGGCTTTTTTGAAAATATTTTTTATAACCAACCAAAAAAGATTCCAGTCTATCTTGATAAACATTACAACGCTGGCTAATAATTTTTTTGATCAGCTTACTAGTTTACAACAATTTTTCCTTAAAGGGTCCAATATAGGGGAGCTTTCCCCTAGATCTGGTTTTTTTAGTGCTCGTTTTTACTCGACAAAAATAATGGCCATGGTATAAAGAAAATTAATACTGTCAACGCAAATATCAGAAATATTGTATACAGCGCAGTTAGGAGACAATCACTGAGGCTTTATCCATCTTATCTGTCGATCTATATCATTACAGTTATAAATCCCAATCACGCAGTGACGGATTAAGCGATAACCGGGCCCAACATAGAGAGATTATCCAGGTCCAAGGCATAAAGGTTACCCGGGCTCTAAATACATAATTTACAACTACAGATAGTCGACTGTAAATACATTTTCAAAAAATTCACAGAATTGCCCGTATCAATCAAGCGGGCTACCGGGTCCTTGAATATTGCAGGTCCAATACAATGGGGATTGTTTACCCCCTACCCAAATGGTGGGAAATTGCGCAATTGCTTCCACCATTTGGGTGGGGATGAAATTCTGGTTTTGAACATAGGGTGCTTATACTTCTAACGTCTAGAGGGTGCTACCTGTTTGAGTATTGTCAACATATCCTTTATAATGTTCAAACAGGTAGCACCCTCTACACGTTAGAAGTATAAGCACCCTATGTTCAAAACCAGAAGTTTATCCCCACTCAAATGGTGGAAGCAATTGTGCAATTTCCCACCATTAGGGTGGGAGGTAAACATTCTCCATTGTGTTTTTTTGTATACCGGTTGTTGAAAAGCTTCTAGGTACATAGGCGAAAAGAGGCCAGGCGGGAGTGAGAACACTTTATAGAGATTTTGTATAAGGACAACAGTGACAAAAATGTACAACATGAAGGGAGGGGACTTCGTCATTGTCCAGAGCAGGTAAACTTTTACCTAAACAAACCAATTTTTGCCTCTGTTGCCTTTATACAAAATCTCTATAAAGTGTTCTCATTCCCGCTCCGGCCTCTTTTCGCCTATGTACCTAGAAGCCATTCAACAACCGGTATGTATATGTATATATATGTCGTAGGCGAATTGTAGAATTAGTCGTTTTATAAAACGCCTAGTCATTTTGTGAACGACTAGGCAAATTGTAAATCTAAAAATAAACAGAAGTTTTTTACAATTCGCCTAACATTTCCCGGCGTTTTATAAAACGCTAACGAATATTTAGTCTTATTGTAAAACGTATTTTAATGACATTTGTTTTAGAATATGATTGGTTAAATTTAGTCTTTTTATAAAAAATTAGGAAAATATCTTTCCCCTGTCTAACTGTGCTATAAATTTAGTATATTTCAGATTATTAATCTGGAAATCCAGATCATATAATTTGAAAAAGGCATTACTAATAAAAATCAATGCAATTTATATAATGTTTAATTCGCATATGTGTTTTATTTTATTGGTCTTAAAGCAACCAAATCAACTGTTTTTGAAAAATACGTTACAAATTCTCATTCAAAAGAAAGGTACCTGGTTGTGACTAATTTAATTTAGGCATATTGTAAAAGCAGCCTCGCGCACACTTGTTTTACAATAAGACTAAATACACTTTAGCGTTTTATAAAACGCCTAGAAATGTCAGGCAAATTGTAAAAAACTTCTGTTTATTCTTAGGTTTACAATTTGACTAGTCGTTTTCAAAATGACTAGGCGTTTTATAAAACGACTAATTTTACAATTCGCCTACGACATATATATGAAATTTTTAAGATTCTCTAGACGTTCGACGTCCTTCTATCTTTCAGAGTGAAGGACTTGACTTGACCTGACCTGACGAAATGTACCTGTAAATGAGGCGGCACAACAGAAGGGAGATAATAATCCCTTAAGCCCATAATCTTCTGTCTGGGAGTTCGGCCATATTTTCGTCCCAGAGCTGACAGGTACCTGCTTGACCAAAAAATTGACCGTCTGGGAGTTGGAATACTCCCCTTTTTTATTCTATACTAGTGGATGCTCGTTTTATGTAACAATTTAGGGGGGGGGGAGCTTGCTTGAACACCCTAAATAGTCACCTTGCGTACAGGGTTGAACTAACAAATTAGAGTATCTTGCACGTTTCCTTTGTTTTCGTTCCACAGAGTAGAAATGAGCACTAAATTTTTCAGAATCTCCAGTAGTAAAGCTACTAAGTGATAGGTGGCGGGTGGAAACTAGGTTTCTTTAGCTAAGTAACGGAAATGACATTAATGCCATTAATATAGGCAACCATATATATATTTCAAATGCTAAGATGGCTAAGCCTGTCATGGTCCCGACATCTGTTATTAGTTTCGGAAAGTGTACCACCAAGGGTGATAGCGATAACTTCAAATTTCGGTGCGGTCCAGAGTTGGCCCACCTAGAAGACGGAAAGTGCGTGGCGATCAGTCGAACAAAGATAGACAATCTATCACAGAATCTTCATATCATCTCCATTTTCAACATACAGATACAGATCATTTGACCAATAGATAGTTATTTTACACACCTTCCAGTTCATCTATTTTAGTCCATGAAGGGACCATCAAAATTTTTTTTTTAATTATTTTTAAAACAAATAGCAAAATTTTGGTTCATGTACTTAAATTATTACTTTATGGGTATTTGCTTGATGTTCTAAAATTTATAATCTAAAAGTCAAACCCTTATTTAGTTCGACCAACTATATACATAATTACAAACACTATATAATGACTATATGCAATTTGGGTATTATACCAGTTGTTTTAAAATAGAACGCGAAGTGTCTAGAGGTCTTCCAAAAGAGATAATATAATGATTTATAATTAAAAGTGATGATAACGAACATAGAAAACCCAGACTAGCGATTGTGACTGGTTCCAAATATCTCATTGTTGAACCAATTAGTTGAGTTGCTCCCAGCATCTTGAAACTATACAGATATTTTTCAACTTTAGTCTGTGACTTAGCCATGGTTGAGAGCGCACGCGTTTCTTATTCATTCTTCTTATTATTAATAATAATATTAATAACACATGTGTTTTGTCAAAATCATAATACCACCGAAACATGTATATATTTTTTCGAAAAAGGCGTTGAAGCATATTTAGATAATAAATTTGATGAATGTATATTAAATTTTGAAAATGCATTAGAAAAATATCATAATTATAATAAAAAATTACAAAATTGTCGCATGAAATGTCAACAAGAAGCTGAACAATCGTCACCACTTTATCCGGTCGATATTGAAAATTTATTATTTTACGAGAAAACAGTGAAAGCCACATTGTGTATTGTTAAATGTAAACGTGAATATAAAGATGTATTTGGTAATTTCAATCTAAATAGGGAAATTGAAAATTTATTTGAAAGCAGAAAACCATACGAATATCTACATATTTGTTATTTTCAAGTAAGTAGGAAGAAGAAATATGAGTTTTTATCAAAATATAAATTTCCGTTAGGTCAGATATATTTTATATGATGATAATAATAATAATATAATATAATAAAAAAAATAATATTATATAATATGTGCAAATACACCACTGCAACAATTTGATTAGATTTGTTAATTTGTAAATAAATAATTTTATTTTTGAAAATTTTATTATAGATTGACGCGATCATAAAATCGACGATTACTTTTCATTTAACTTCCTGTTTCTGGTTATGACAAATTCGATAAATTTAGTTTCCTTTAGTTGTTCAGAATTCAAAAAATCCTGTTTATAAAATACTAATCTAACTTGCATTAGAATAGGGTACTATGTTTGCTACAGTGATTTATCGTCAATGACTGGTAAATCAATTTATTGTAGGTTTGTTTTATTCATTTTCTTATTATAGTTGGTAGATTACAAAACTGAAGATAACATGAAACCGCAACATGTTCCAAATTGAGAATGTTTACAGATTATCCAATGAAAAAGGTTAACAAACCAGAATCCCGGCCTGTTTGTTTTCGTATGACTATGCATAGTTTTATGACTGAAAAACAAAGTTTTTGTTGTATTTAAAGAAAATCCACCGTCTCCCAGCATCTGGGAGAAGATGGATTTTTGTACTTCAGGCTCTCGACTAAAATTATTTGGTCTTTTATTAATTTAGATCAATTATATCGGATGTCCACTCTAAGGGTACATTTATGTTGAAGTACCGCCGAGTCGATCGGGCAACGCACATATTTCTTGCAACAGAAACCACAAAAATAGTGTGCAAGATTTCCGCGATGTTTCAACATGAATGCAGTCTATGTCTATTAATCTACTAAAACTTACCAAAATTTCTCCTTTCCTATGCTTACGGCACCCTGGTTGAGAACCACTGTTCTAGCGTCTTATTACGGCGCTCTTTTGTTGAAATTACGGAAAAATTTTGACATATGTGGAAAATTTTAATCCTTTCGTTTTTTATTTTGTTATTTAGCTACCATGGCTATTATTGTTTATTCTATTTCATCGGTGGAATAAATTTTGTCCAAGTCCCTTATTACCAGGGACGGACTGGTCGTATGTTACCGGTCCGGTAAATCCATGGATTGATCGGCTCAGTATATATAAATAAAAAATACGTTAGATTGTTTATTTAATCTATCTATCTATCTAATGGATTGGCATGGTAGTTTCATTTATGATTTTTTTTGATTAATTTAACAAATTCCACTGACGATGAGAGTATGGACTACATATTCTTAAAATAAATAAAGGTCTGATAGTTCTAAAAAAGGCTCAATAATTAAACTTTAACTTTAGTGATGTTTATTGTGTATAGAAATATACAGCTTGGTGGCAAGGTTCTAGGTACATAGGCGAAAAGAGGCCGGGGCGGGAGTGAGAACAGATATAGACATTTTGTATAAGGGCAACAGAGACAAAATTGGTTTGTTTTGGAAGAAGTTTACCTGCACTGGACAATGAAGAAGCCGCCTCCCTTCACGTTGTACATTTTTGTCTCTGTTGCCCTTATACAAAATCTCTATAAAGCAGTGGCGTGCGGTGACATTTGCTGATAGGGAAGCTGTGTTTCCATAAAAATTATAAACGAATACTAAA
>JAZBHA010001146.1:17729-27946 GCA_037464855.1 Iselma pallidipennis | reverse complement strand
CCTGTTGAAACATAACATGGAAAACAAAGGTAACACTTCGTTTGTAAATATAACCAATCCATCGTTCACGTCATATAGTTACTGCATTTTTTAATTATAACAGCCATCGCGTACACACATTTTGCGCCTTATGTGTCTATTTGAATTTCCCGCTTGACCGCCATAATGTTGATTTCAAGGCCGCAAAAACGATTTCATAAGAGAACAAAGGCGCCGATGCCGAGTTTCCCTTCTTGATTGACTGTTCCCTGGCTAGATTATCAGCGCTACCAACATTCCAGTGCTACCAATTGCAACAGTTATTTTCCCTAAAATTTACAAAATTAAGAGGTTATAGATGAAACTAAAATAATTGAAAATTAATGATAAAGAAACAATATTAGTAAAAGATTTCGAAATTTTAATTTATTGAAAAGTGAATTATTTGTGTATTCGTTAAAATCTTGGTGTTATGAATGTCAAAGTGTCAGTCAGAGAATAAACTTTAGAATTAAACCCCCCACGACGTTATATTTATTTCTGCTTTTTCGTTGTCTAAATTAAGAAATTCCTCTACATACCCTTTTTGTTGTAGTATTTCTAATAAATAATCTGTTGCTAAAAGATTATGGAATGAATAAGGAGGTAATTATCTTTTTTTTTTATGGAATTTCAATAATATTAAGTACATAACCTAACTAATCAAATTTTACAAATTTTTTTAGAAAATATTATCCAGTACCCCAGGTAAACGTTTTCCACAATCAAGACCATCAATACGCCAATCACCACATACATTAGAATCAAACAATTATAGTGATATTACAATGGAAAACAGTAATCAAATATTAGAATCAATATCGGAAAATTTGCCACTATATCGATCAAGATCAACCCCAAATTCACCAATAACACCGAAAAAATATCGAAAAATCATCACATCAAATAGTGAAGGTGAAGAAGAAGAAGAGGAGGAAGAAGAAGAAAACTCTGATTTTTTCGATAATGAGGAATTACAACAACAGTTAGCACAAAAATTGCAACAAAGAAGTCGTGAAAATGATAAAGAGATCAATCATTCTCAACCACACGATTATACTGTACTTATTCTAGGTATTTTTGGTGTAATTTTCGCTTGTATTTTCGGCATAACACAACTAGTATCAATTAATGAAGATTCTAATGAAATGAATATTAGTATTGAAGCTATAAAATCGAAATTTCCCAAACAGAATCAAGAATTTTGGTTAACAATCGAAACCGGTGTTGATGAAGTCATTTATTTCAATCGACCAGCCACATTTATTTTCTTATATGAAGAAAAGACTGAATTAATATTAGACGATTTATTAAAATCATTATCAAAATATATTTTATGTAAATTATCATCATGTTCTGAACACGAAATCATTCTAACTGATTATGAATTAAATCAACCGGAAATTGTCGAAAATTTCGGTATTTTAATTGAAAAATATCGTCCATTATTAGAACAGAAAAACTTGATGATAATCAAACATTTAGAAAATATCTCTGGTATATCGGCACAGATTTTTCATAGTATGTGTGATGAATATACACCATTAGTGCGAAAATCCATCTATATATTTACAATGAAAGTCGATAAAATGCCGGAAAATAGTGAAGATTTCCTTGAAAAATATTTTCTTCAACAATGGAAAGATTTGAAACGTGATATATTTTATGCTTTATTTACACGAATTACTAGTATGCCTTTGAAAATTTTGTCATAATTATTGTGTTTTTTTGTATAAAAGTTGAATAAAATTCTTCGTTTTTTTTTTTTAATCATTTCTGAAAGACATTTATTAAAACTTATAAATAATTGTACACAGACAATTCTAATACATTTTATTACTTCTACGATAATATTGCATATAACTATCACTTACTTAAATATTATGGAATTATTCTTAAAAAAACGTAACAAATTTCAGTGAAATTGTATTCTGGTTTTGAATGTATTTATTTAAACAAAAAGAAAGTTTTGTTTGGTCCTTGACAGGAATTGTACTCGTTGTACAAAAGTTACAAATAATACTCATTATTATATAGTAATATGTATATATTATGCGTCTATATTTATATATCATTATTATTATTAATATTATATATAATAACATCAATCTCTAATACCAATACAAACAAGACAACTAATTATTAACAATATAATATAGTAGAAACTATAATTTTAAAATTTCCCGCCATATTGATAGTGGTTAGATGGCGCTGCTTGATCTATGGAAATAACACCATCTAGTGACATTTCAATGTATTATCAACAATATAGCGGCAAATATAAAAAACAGTACGTTGATTAAATTCAAATAATGTAAATAACTTTTTTTCCATATTTTTAATATAATTTCAACAAATTAATAAAATATTATATAGTCTTAAAAATGAGAAATAGCACACAGAGCTATGAGTATTTTTCTTCTTTTTTTTTACTTTATTTTGATTATTATATTTATACATAACTATAATTATTTCGTTTTTTTTCTACAATGAGATTCATATTGTTGTGACCATTTTGAAAATTATAATCTAATCTGTACAGTTTTTTTTTTTAATGTGTAATTGTGTGTATACGGAAGAAATAGACCATTAGTGATGCATAACATGGTTTATGGCATCATTTGTTGTAAAAACCAATTAACAACTACAATTACATATTTTTTTGTTCAAATCTTAATTAGAGAAATGGTTAGTGATTTCATTAAATCTACACAGTACGATAGAAATAGATACTTATATAAATTGTAGCAGTCAAAAATTACTTTTCCATCTAGTCAATCAACACCAAAAAGAAACCAAAAAACATGCAATCTTTACGTTTCAATTGTTACAATTAATTTTTGAGCTTCAGCTTCAGGTTTTTTTTAGTTTTTTTTTAAATGTATGTATGTATGAAATTGATTTTGTGTTATTTATTTATGGGTTTTTCTTTTTTTTTTTTGTTGTTGTTGTAAATTTAGAAGCGTTCAGGTTCTTGCAAAGCATTAACATCCGAGACTTTAGCGCTTGATAGCGCATTGTCCTATAATCGTTCAGTATCACAAACTTTTCCATTATTATGAAGATTTGGACTGCGTACAGCATAAGATACAAGAATACCAAGTGCTACCAACACCATACCAATAGCATTCATTATAATCCCTTCGTCTTTCCAGTCAGAATAAGTATTCCTGTAATTGTTAGTTTATTTACAATAATTCGAAAAATTAGAGAAAATATGTAAATTCAAAGCAAAAAATCAAACAAGGAAGAAGGCAGGATAACTTGCAGACAAATTAGTAGAGAATCAAAAGCATGCAACATGCAAAAAAAATATTACAAAAATATATAAAACAATTTGATTTTTTTGATTGTAAAAAATAATAATAATAATAATAACTAATACATATAAAAAATTTATAAATCTCCTGAACGTATAAGAATATGCGCCCTATAACGGAACTCTTCTCGTTGTAAAATATAAACTGCAACAATAGCAAGTGCTACCAAGACTACGCCTATAGTGTTCATTACAATTCCTTCTTCAGGCAGTGAACTATATCTTATCCTGAACAAAAAAAACAAAACAAAACATAACAAGACACATTCACAAAAATCTATATAATAGCCGTGCAAATTTTCTCTTTTTTTTCCACTCTCCCCACATTTCAATTGAAAACATGTTTCAAGTAGGTACCTCATTTTTTTTTGTTGTTGTTGTTGGTTTTATTATTTTACAAGACAATAATTAATGATAATATACTTACTCTAATGTAAACCAAGCTTTCTCCATTAGACCGGTAAGACAGGCGGCTATAGCCAACATAAATGTTGTTAGGCCGAATGATGCATGGATCGGTACTAAACTGGCACGGAAACCGGCTGTAGCTCCTTCACAACACAACAACACCAAGAAACTGAAGAAACCTATAACGTACTAGAACAAAAAAAAAACAAAAAAAATTAACAATTTCAACAAGAAAAATAAAAGTGGTCAAATTAGAAGGGTTGAGAAAAATCTGTATAGTTGTAATTAGTAAACTCTCTAAAAAGACCAGTCCGGAATCTAAAGGTGCATTCATGTTTAAGCACCACACTAAGGCCGCTTACTGACAGGGCGAGACAAAAGCAGCGTGAAGCAAAACATTTTGCACGACAGACAATACAAAGTGCTTGACGAAGTCATTTACATAGTTTTTAAATTGGAGCTTCCTCCTGGAGCAAACAATTGATTGACGAAGTCACCGTGAACAATGCTCTATGAAAAAACCAATCTGCATACGCGTGTTTGTTCGTGTTGCTTGGAGCAAATTGTCTCCAGCAAAATATATCACCCTGTCAGTAAGCCCACTAACTTTGTCGTCAGACGTGTGCGATGCGCGATGGTCTCGGTGGTGCTTCAACATGAACGTAGCCTAACAAGGGTAATTCGTCCAGCTCTTGTTAGATAGACCAATTTTTTGGCCTCGATTCATCATAAAAACCAAATTGAACTATTTTAAATGAATTATTCAATGGAAATGAAAAACGTAGGTATTATTTATATTCGTTTTTTTTTTTGTCGAAGGTAAGGTTTGCTTCCGACAGTGTTTCGTAACCAGTGATCTACAGTCAAATCAACAGTTGTGTTTAATATAAAATGGTTGATTATACTATTTCGCCCACGAGAATGAACAAATTGACTACAATTGTTCAATTATTATTATCATTATTATTATTATTATTATTATTGTTGTTAAATGTATAAAAGTTTTAGCAGTTGCCTTGGACGCATATTTTCAAAATTAAACTCGGTAAATAATATTTTTCTTCGTCTTTTTGTTCGAATTTATTTCTAAAATAAACATAAAACTCCCAACAATTGTCACATTATTATTAATCAATAATTGCGACAGTTTTATGTATCCTACTACTGTGTTGAGACACTAAACCGCCTTGAAATAACTGTGTTTTTTCTGTTTTAATTCATTCTTATGAAATGTGTATGAATTTAAAAAAAAAGACGAAAAAGTAAATGTGAAACAACTCATAACAACAAAAACACCCTTTGGCTAATAATAATAATGCATTTCTGACACTCCTATTCATTTAGCATATCACGTTATGAATTTTGTTCAAAAATCTAAAGACAACTTACTTGTATTGCAAACAGTCCCATTGTAACCAAACCAATCCAACTGTGCAACGAATAGAAGTTCGGTATTGGTGGTTGATTTAAATTATGCGAATCTAAAACGGCCAAGAATCCAATTGCTACACATGGTATTGCTAATGAATGGAATACAGTGTGGAGTAATTTCACGTAAATCCTTCGACAACAGCGACATATCCTGTATAGAAGTACGGCTAGAAAAATTATATATAAATAGAGGAATTATGAAAAAAATTATAAACCAAAAACAATGGAGACACTTACAAAATCCACTGAATGTAATGAAACCAGCCACCATAAGAACCGGATGAAAATTGAATTGTTTTCTAGGATCATCACGCCATGCAAATCCACCTTGATACTGAATGACCCAAAACAATGTTAATGCCAATGATCCTAATAATAATATACTGGCTAAAACTACCACCAATGTGTATTCTAACCAACTACCACAGCCCCATTCGTTGTCTTCTTCATAATGTCGATGTCTGTCAATCGAAAATAGAAAAACAATATAATAGAAATTTACATAAAAACTTTCATCATTATTATTATTATTATTATTATTATTATACTCTACATCTGTTATTTGCATATCAATCAATTTGAAGAAAATCGAAAAAGCCCCACATTTGTACAATAAAAGTCGCTTTCCTTTATTTATTGCTATCACAACTGTTACTCGTCAAGTATCAAGTGAAAGATACGAATTAGTCCCAATTTTCGTGTTACTATTCCAATTCTAAACATTATCATTATATTTATTATTATTATTATTGTATTGTTTTTTGTCGAAAAAGCGGAACAATACAATAAATATCATTTATAACAATTAGATGAATTTTTATTTTTAAAGGAAAAAGTGATTCTTTCTATCCAGTTTTCACTTTGTCGTCATGCTACAGTTTATTTATTGGTCGGTTGATTTCTTGATATTATTAGCAGCTTTCTCTTTAAATAAATAAATAATACAAAAATTAAATAATTATTATCAATCATTTTTATTATGTCTATAGTGTTGATTAAATCAAAAAAAAAATAATTTAGACGTTTTCATATTTGATCGAGCATGAGTCAAAAATAAACAATGAAATAATCAAAGAATTTTCTAAATATTTGAGCATTTCCACATGAATTCATGTTGATTATTTGTTTTAATATTGCGATAATCTAGAAAATTATAGTCAGATAATAAAAATCTGGCGTTACGAAAAAAAATTGACACAATTGTCTAAAATCCTGACCTTCCTCTCTCCAAATTTCAATTCCAAGCCATGTCTATAAATACGATTTGTATTGTGAAATACAAAGTGATTTTTATAGACAAAAATTTTACGTTATCATTCACTATTCATTAAATAAACAAGAGTACAGGAAAAGAAAAAAACCCGTCAAAAATTGTGGTATTAAATCAAGTGTAGCTATAGAATTGAAGACAACAATAAAAGAGGAAGAGGTCTTGAAACAAGAAAAGTTGTTCTCTGTAGCACCACCACTACCACCACCAACAACAATAACAACCTTTTTCAAGTCATCATCATCATCAACAACCAACAACGGCAACAACCATCATTAAATCGGTCAATGAACTGAATTTTTTGTGAAACAAAAGTCTTACATTACACAATAATCTCTCTTTTATAATAAGAAGAACATTGTCAATTGTGTTAATAACATCCATTTAACACCAACACTAATCATCAATTTACAATAATTTAACACACTAACGCGAAAAATATGCCTACAGTTATTTAAACTTATAAACTAATAGTAAAATGGGGAATTTCGCATAGAAGAAGAAAATGAGGGAAATTGGGCCATTCTGGTAGTTGAAGATGAAATTTTTGTTGAAAGGATAAAGGTACTTTTCACATGTAAGAGAATGTATATAGATAGGTTTCTGGTACTTTCTATAATTTATTAAAATAACAACAGCAACATTTAAATTGATGATGATTATAAAGAAACTGAATTCAATCATTGTTTAAAATCAATCTTTGTTGTTTCATATCGACATTACACGTATAGAAGGATAGATAGACAGATAATAACCACAATACTGGTTTGCCTAGTTGTTTTTTTATCTAATATTTATATTTTTTGAATAGTAAAACTACTTTGTGGTTTGTAAATAAATAATATATGTAGGATGGTGTTGTGAAATGGAACCTGTTTAAAGAAAACGACAAATTTTTGGTAAGATTTTTTCCAACAATACGAGAGACCTTTTACGGTAACCATTCACTTTTTTTTCAAGTGGTACACAAAAAAATCTTCATTGAGAATTTTTTTGTGTGTATAATGTTGTAATTCAGGACAATAAGACAAGAAATACAAACCGACAATTGCGGAATTATCAAAATAATGTTTATTATTAATGATAAATAAATACTTGAAAAAAATGGCACAAATTTCATACTAAAACAAGAAAATCCAACTTAAATTATTGGTTGTACCTCGAAACCGGTTTCGAGCTTTAACTCATCTTCAGTATTTTATGGGCAATTATCTTTCAATTTCTTTCATATTTCATAGACATTTGTTTGTTTTTATTCTGAAATTGCAATATTTTGATGAAATTTCAATTCGTCTAAAACACGTTATGAATAATTACCACAAATTAACTGGTAATAATACTGACTAACAGTTGTCTCTCCGGAAATTGTTTCAACATCAATAATCATCTCCCATTAATTATAACCGTAACAATATTTTGAAAGAACGAAATTATTCTAAATAAGTGCCATTCTCAGACAATTTTTTTCTTCTTCTTTCTAATAGTTATGTCTGATTGTGAAATTTTTCTAGAACACATCCGTATGTGTAGAGATAACTAGAAATAATTAATTAAAAAGCAATCTTGTCGGGTTTTTTTCGTAGATTTTTTTTTAATGAACAGAATATCCAAAATAATCTTGTAATATAATGGAATTAATTTGTCCAGTTAATGTCACTACTGTTGCTGGAAGCATCTACTGCACAAAATTTCAACAAGTTATAACTGTTGAAGTAATTTGGTGAATTTTTTTGTCCTGTACGACAAGCAACAACATCGAGATTTTATGCATTTCTGTTTTTACAATAATATTTGAATAACGCCGCCAATATTTGCTGGTAATTATGCAAAAAACTGCATTTTTAGCATAAGTTCTAAACACTGGCGTAACAACCGTGAGGCATTGAGGCACTTGCCTTAGAGCTCATGCATGTAAAGGGCCCCTCGCAACTGAAAATTGGGAGCTAAAAGTCGATTTTTTAAACGGCATCGGTATACAGAGGCGGTTCATTTTGAATTCGTGCATCCGGGGCCCCAAATTTGAAATTACGCCACTGGGTCGAAACACAAATATAAGGGATAAAATAGTAACATTTAACAATTACATTTAATTATTTTTCCTCATTTAATTGAAACATTTAGTCATATCCTGTTTTGTTATTATATACTTGAACGTCATTTATTGTTGCTATTATTATTATTATTATTATTATTATTATTATTTAACATTTTAAATAATAGTTTAACATATAGTCAAAATAACAAAAATTGACAATAATTTGTACCAATTTATAAATTAAGCTTGATGGAAGGAAAATATCTTTATAAATATAAACAAATAGGTGAATAAATAAAATAATAGAAAAACTTTTCATATTTAAATGTACACCTTTAACAGTTGTAATCGTAAACCGTAAATTTTTATAGTCAAGGTCTTCAAATTATGAATTGAAAAAACTATTTACCAGCACACATGTTATTACTTTAAATTGCATGACAACAACTCTCCAACTAAATAGTATAAGATCTTCATTTTCTTTAATCAATTTTTATACAAAATTTCATAGAAATTTCTCCAATTAGTCCATAAAGGAAATTACATTCGATAAGGTTAATTGTCAAATTTATGACCATTTGTTGTTGGAAAAATTTACCATAATAAGAAAAAACGTCATTATAATTTAAAAAAATTACTATTTCTAGAAGATGACGAACTATATACCATAGGTAGTATTATAAAGGAATAAACAAGGTGTTTAGCTGTGAGGTATGTAGCTTTTTTTTCGCCTTTTTCGAAAATATTTGGAATTAATTGTATATATTTGAATTCTATAAGGATGCTGAGATACCGTAATCGAAAAAAAAACATACACAGGTGCCAACGAACTGTATTTTGTGTATGTTGTACACACCTATAAGGTCTGTTTTCTTTTTTAAATGGAACCTGAAGTTTGACCCACTAAACAACCTACACAATACACAAAATAAACAAATACTACGAAACCTAAATTACCCTCAATTTGTTCCAATAATTCTACCCTTATATATTGATAGAGATATAGGGACCAGGGAGGGAAATTATTAAAAAAACCCGCATCCCACATATTTTTATAATTCTTGTGTTTGGAGAAACGTGGCAGAAATTCTTGTTAATTCCTCTCTCATATTTGTTGTTTGTTATTAATAAACATAAGAGAGATGAAGAAAAAATTAACAACTTCAAAGTGAAAATTCCCAACAGAGATCTAATTGATTGCAAAAATTTAACAGTTTTTTAGCGAAAATTGCTAAAAATCCTAATAATTTTTTTTTCTCTCTTTCAGGCAAAATATCGCATCATTTTTACCATAAAATAAACCTGTTATTTTAAATACCTTCGGCAAGGTTATTATTTATTATAATAAATATACGTCAATGGAAAGGAGGAAACTTAAATTCTATACATACATGCATAAAGTAGGTAGTGGAGTGGAGTTGGTAAAGTTACATCATTTTGACTGATTACATAAAATATAAATTGATTAACTATATTTTTTAAGACGACCTCCTACACACGTGGAAATATGGATGATTTAGTGAATAATTAGCACATGATGATGATCACCACATCATTATAAGTACGTGTAGTGTACCTTTAATCACCTGCATCATTAATTTAGATAAGTGTGTCAATATATTTATAGGGTGTTTGTTTGTAGACTAAAATATGGCGGGGAAATAAACAATTCAAGGACAGATAGTTTTATTTTAGCAAATTTTATCTAGACTTTGACTCATTTTTAATGAGGGGCT
>JAZBHA010001146.1:2110-17660 GCA_037464855.1 Iselma pallidipennis | reverse complement strand
TAGACATGTTTTTAACAGTAACTAGCAACAATTAAATGGTTTTTGTTCGTGGACCCCAAATAGTATTCTCTGAAAATTCGCCAGGAATCGATTATTTTCAATCAATTTTTTGCGTGATTAACAAATAATAAAACGATCTTTATTAATTAATAATTGATGATGTTTCAGTCATTGAATTTTGCATTATAAATAATGAAATTGCAGAATTAGACTTTTAAAACTTGATGGTACATAAATATAAAACACAAAATAGCCTCTATAAATTTCGAAGACATTAATTTTACAAATACAGAAGATAACTTTGTCTTGTAATTAAATATTCTGAAACTTGTTCCAGTTCTCTGTACTTTTCCCTTCTTTGCCTCGATCTATCTCTTTCATCAGAAAACAACATAAAATTTCATTAACATTCAAATGCAAATTTGTGCTCACTAAATATAAATCATTTTTTTGTTTTTTTGAATAGTTTTATTAATAATTATTTTTTTATGTTCCAACTCATGATAACAACCGTTTTTTTTTTCTTGTTGTTAATATAAGTAACAACTATAAAGTTTCGTAATTATTTACACAAAC
Source organism: Iselma pallidipennis (assembly GCA_037464855.1). NCBI lineage: Eukaryota > Metazoa > Arthropoda > Insecta > Coleoptera > Meloidae > Iselma > Iselma pallidipennis. Next base: position 17,084 of record JAZBHA010001146.1, on the reverse strand, counting down.
CTAAAGTACATAAAACGTTAATTTACACGACCTACTCTAGTAAACGCAAAAAATTTTAAAAAAATCTAACAATAAGCAACAATTAAATTTTTACCTAAGAAGGTATAAATCTAGCCTACACCTATATGTGTTATTAAATGAATTCTTACGTGTGCATCTTGTTCTTCGCCATGGCGTTATCCTTTTTGTTGGTGCTACAGATTTTCACCAAAAAAAAACAACGAATTATAGGTAAAAATACCACAGTTTGTTTACATGAATTTAGTTAAAATGTACACCAGAACCGAGCAAACAGGTAGCAGTACTAATAGGTAGTGGTTTTTGATTGTTGATTGCGCACAAGCACAATATAAAATCCTCCTCATACGCAACACACAACAAATAAAAGACAACTGACTAGGAAAGTTTCGTGGGGACTGCGGTGGTATTATAATGGAGATACTACACGAGGAGAAGTGAATGAAGAGAGTTGTTTTTAATAATAAATATCTATGTATGGTGGACGGATGATATTATTGGAAGAAGAGAGAAAGAGACAGAGGAGAAACGCCACGAGAAACCCACTTTATACTAGGACTAGAGAACTACTCCTATAATTTTCTATGTAGTCTGTTTTTTTTTCTCGTTTTTTGTTTTCGCCTCCAATTGAGAAGGATAACTCTCTCGTGAAACTCTCACAAGCCACAACTGAATTATTTTTGTAAAAATAAGCGACCTCTACCTATTAAAATATTGAGTCCTGAATTCCTGTACAATATTGACCTGAAAATCTAATTTTATTTCTAATTTATTTCAATAATAATAATAGTGATAAATAGGGGAGTTATTTTAGGGTGTTTTGAATAGATTTATGTTATTGAATTCTTCTTCATCAATATAAATGTTGTGTATAGTGAATGAAAGCGTGGGATATAGTAGGATGTAGTCAATAGAAGGGATCAGGACAATGAGGAAGAACAATCAGCCAACTTTTATGTATGCTAATTGAACAAGTCTAGAACGCAATCTATAGATATATCTGTACAGTCAAATAGGACCTATTATAGACTAATTCAGAAGTGTTATTCATGATAAGTTGAATGGTTAAAGTATTCGTTTCTTTTTAATAATAATAAACAACATCAACAATAACCAAATCTGATTGATAACAAAACAAATTATTAGATCGTCAGGAATTTGGTGAATAAAATTTTAATTTTATTCTCAAAGGATATCGTTCAGGACGTGACGATTTAGGCAACACATTATACAACAACGATAGCAATAAATGTGTTTTGAAAATCATTATTTATTTACAATAACAATAATCATCATAAAACACGTGGATTTTTGAATGACTAACCTTTTATTAAGCATATTTTATTATTTATTTGTTTCTTTTTTTCGTAATTTTTAATTTGTCTTTTTTGATTCATGGTATCCTAGTAACAATAAACCGCAACAATTAGGACATTTTATTGGAAAAGTTATTATTTACATTTAGAAAATACTAGGTATCACTGCAATCAGTTAACAGTACAGTAGATTATTCCATAGATGGGACAGTTTAATTAATAATTAAGTACTAAAATAAAAGCGTGTTTTGTTTATCGATACATTTCCAAATTGGCATGTTCGTAGAATGGAAAATGAAATAAAATATAGTAGGAATTTTGTAAGAAAAACCTTCTCGGGTAGATTTTTAAACATGATCGATAATTTTCAGTGAACGGTTCGATTTGATTGAGTGAGTCTGTGACAGTGGCGGTACATCAAATGTACTACATTATATACAAAAAAAAAAAACATCATTACAGACTATTGTAACATGGGGCGCCACTGCAAATCCAAAATTCCTGTTAGCACGTGCTTTTTTGGTGAAGTCTGTTCATCCAAACATGAGCTCTGGATTTTTTATTCTGGATTTGAGAGGAGGGTGGAGCCACTTGTGCTCCTCCGCACTTAGGCCTCAATAGGCCGATTGTGCATCCTCCTGGGGTCGTCAATGCCTAGTTCCGCCAAGCCAGCCCACACTTTGCATATATTGCAGAAGCGACCCAAACATGAGCTCAATGGTAATAAAATTTCGAACTAGTATGAACACTTATTATAGTACGTCTCTTTTTCTAATGCACATATAAAGCTAGTCTATTTTCAACGTAGTATAGTGGTTCAAGATAAGCTATACTTCCCGTACAAGCGACAGTGCAGAGCAAATATTTAGAAAGAAATTACGTAGAAGCGTATGTCTTAGATATTCGAAAATAATCAACTTAACCAGTGTTGGTGGTAACCACTGACTGCCCACCTCCCAAAAGTATCAACGTTTTGGTTCGTACCTACATATGTTTTATGACCATTTATTATAGCTCATGTTTGGATGAACAGACTGTAGCCCTACCTATTGAATATCTACTGCACATCCATCCAAAAGGTTTTTCTTACAAAATTTGCACTATAGGTATTCCTATTGTTGAGTGGGAAGAAATTTCAAAAAGCTATTTTTTCTTAATATTAACCCAAAAAAATTACTTTTGGCGCCAGCTCCCACAAGTTAGCTGGACAAAATTCTGACAAAGGCGAGGACTTTACTGTGATAAGACAATTAGAAGATCATTTTCCCCAGTGATGGATTATAGAATAGTCAAACAAGACAATTGTCTTGAGCCCGCAACATTCAAGGTGATGCGTGAGTTTTTTGAAAATATATTTACAGTCGACATTCTGTATTTGCAAATTATGTAATAAGGGCCCGGGTAATCTCTATGTCTTGGGCCCGGTTAGGGCTTAATCCGTCACTGATTTTCCCCTATTCCCAGTAGTTCGAAAAAAACTACATCTTCCTGTTTTTTGTTTTGTTGGTGTTGTTGTTGTGAATATTACATCATATGTACTTTATGTTTTTAGACTGTTTGTGTACGTATCTATTGCAATCACAACAATTTTATAAAGGAACTTGCTTGAAGAACTCCCACATGGTTTATGTAAAATAATTATTCCAAAACACACACACACACATACACATAATATAAATAATTGAAGAACTGATAAATAAAATATTAGCAATTATCAAATCGACTTACGCTTCTTTTTCTTTCTCTTTCTCCTTATCCTCGGGAACTGTTACTGTCGTTGGAGGTGGTGGTAGATCATCCATTGGTACGGTTTCTTCCGGTGGTGTTGGGGGTGTTTTATCAAATTCAGCAATCGGTGCCATTTCTGGCATTGGTGATACTGAATTACTATCCATTATTATTGTTGTTATTATTATTATTATTATTATTTATGAGATTTCTGGTTATTTTTATAATACACTGACACTTGTGGAAAATTGTCAAGTTTTCATTTCATTGAGTACAGTTCACATTACAATATTAGTGATTCTTTATGATGAGAGAAAAGACGTTTGTTTCGTCGTCTGGTGTTGCAGTCACGATCCTGTAGTTTAACACTTGTGAAAACACCCACTTAAAATCTCCTGTAAATTACAACAGAAGTGAACGTCAAAGTTTTTATTACGATTATGGTTTAATCAAAATTCAATAGAAAACGAAATCGACTCAAATTCAAATCAGATATCAGTAAAATGTGCAATCGAATCAATCAACAGAATATTAAATCAACTAACAATATTAGTGAATGGTTTTTTGTTGTTGTTGATATTGTTGCATGTCTTGAAACTGCATTTCAATCGGACACACTAAACAAGTGAAAAGCCGGTCAGTAAAGTAAAAGCAACAACCGATTCTATTTGTGTGAAATTAGAGCAAAATGAAAATTTTGAACCCTTTCTATTTGACAAATACACCGATGGAATAATAATAAATTCAAAAAAAAAAAGATAAAACAATTGTCAATATCAGAAAAATCCATTAGAAAGAAAGCTTATAGAGCAATCTGATTAAAATTTCAAATATCAATTCATCTCAAAAACTAGAGAAAAGTCTCCATATGACTGGCAGACGTTTACATACGAGATTCAATGTTATTTTTATCATACTGCCACCCCTTTATTTAAACGGTCGGTTACAAGAACTTCCTGTTATTAAAGTTGCAGAGGAATAAATGAAAATCAAAAGAAAAAAATAACAAAGACTATACCTATATGAAGTTAATAATAAATTAATGCAAACAGATTTCAGAATACAGCCGGAAATTACCGTATAAAGATATTACAAAATTAAACATTGTTATCTGTCAACCACATAATAAAGTCTATTTTTTCCTAAAAAAATGTTTTTTTAGTTCCATCAATGGTAAAAGTGTTCTGGAAAAATGATCTGTGAACTTTTAAATATGTGTGGATAAAAGTTGAATTGGAAAACCAGATGCAAGTGATTAAAACTGTATCGTGTATTCCCTTGACGATCATTCCATAACACACACCCATCAAGAAAGAAATCAAACCAAAACCAAAATAGCATAGAAATGGGACGAAAACATGTAATTTTCTTTAAAATTAATATTTCATGTTTCAATCTCCTTATGGATAAATATCTAAACAGGTAAAGTTGGATGAAAACACCTGCAATCTTATCATTACTCCAACTGTTTCCGGGGATACCTAAATTTTGAATTTTTGTTATTCGGGATGGAACTCGAGGGATTGATGAGAAATATCGGGGATCGAGGCGGGAAAAAAACGAATAGAACCTATTGTGTTGGGGCAAAGTTAAAAGAAAATTAATCTCCAACAGAAGAATAGTAATGAATCTTTATGAAGCTGGAAATCAATAATTAAAAAGCAACAAGAAAAATTGCAATATTCAACTTTTTGTTAAATTAAATGATTCGTCTTATCTTCATCTTATTAACATTGAGTTATTTTTAGTACACACTTGCAAATATTAGTTTTTCGAAATTTATTACCATACCACTGTTTATTTGGAAAATGGATTAAAAACAATAAAAAAGAAACATACAAGCGAAAGGGTACAAAAAACAGGAAATTTGTATTTTTGCCAAAAATTTTTTTTGTTGCCCTCACAATTTTGTCTCTCTAACCTCGAACTATTTCTTTTTCTTAAGCAATATTTTCACACATTTTCATCTTATTTTACAAATTTTATTGTATATTATTTATAAACTGTTTCTATTCTCGTTTTCAAATAATATCCTTTCAAGTCATGTCATATTTTACTATTCTTGTAACGTCTGAAGGAAGTTTGTTATTTCGACTTGGTTCCCTTGACTTCTTTAGTGCTAAATATTTCTATCAAGTGATTTTATTCGTGATTCATGGAACGTAATAAATTATTAAAAAAAAAGTTCACTGTTAATATAAGAATGGAAAGATATATCAAACTATCAAATAAATTCAATGCCAATGATCCCATAAACAAATGAAAAATTTCAATCTGCAAATAGATTAGACGAAAATAGAATTGAAACATTACATACTCCCATACGTACTCATATGTACCTATTGTACATACAGACACAAAATATGCACACATATTGTATAGATATTACCTACAAGAAAAACCACGTAAGTATATGATCGACATTTACAATTGGGTCAAACATTAATAACTAATTAATAAGAAAATTATAGAATCCTTGATAAGGATTAACAAAATACAAGATATTTGTAGCAACAAAATAAAAATACTAAAATAAAGTGGGTTAATTAAGTGATTGTTGTAAATATCATCGTCGGTGGCATACAAATAAAGTAATTAAATTGAAAACTCTTTTTTTTCCTTCGAGGGCAAGGGTGAAAAATACAGGAAAATAATCAATTGATTAGGTTCTGAACGTATAAACTAGACGGAAAATGACCAGTTACAATAAGGAAATACTACCTATACTATAGGAAAAAAGGGAACTCTTCAATTACAGTTTATCGACACGAGTCATTATTGATTGATTTTATAAATAATTTTATATCGTAAATTCGACAATAACTAAACTAATAAAAATTGTCTCAATTTTTTTTTGTGTTTAAAAATAAAGTTATTTCCTGGAAATGATGATTTAATCGGGAATCTTCAATAAAGAAAAAAGAGCTCAACTACTTCCTTCTATAATCCTTATTTTAGATCTCAAGATTATGTTGATGTATCTGATTCTAGTGGATTCCCTAAAGGGAATCCACTAAAGGGCGTGGCACCTATTCAGCCAACATTCACCTTTAACCCTTCGCATTCATTTACAAATAACAAAAATTATCACTATTATTATAATAAAAATAATATCTCTGTCTCTACTATATTATCAACTTATTAGGTATAAGAATGTTTGCAAATTTATCAGAAATAAAAATTTATAAACATCGGAATTTTTCTAGGGGTTGTTTTACGAAAAATTGGAATTAATTTGTTAAAGGTTTTCAAAGAGGATTATTAGTTTAATTTGATTATAAGACAAATTTCCCACCCTTCTATGACCATTCAAACTACGTCTCAGTTCGTTGCCCTAATACCCTCAATTTAGGATGACTTTTACAGGGTGACATAGTAAATATAGCCCGCGAAAATGCACACTTAATAATAATAACAGACAATAATAGTGAAATTTTTCGTCAAAGATTCGAAAAAATTAAACTTAAAATTAATGGTAATTACGAAAAAAAAATGTTTATTTTTTTGATATTTGTTCTATTTTTAGCGTTCTGGTTAAAGTTTTAAAACAATACAATTGATTTCTAATTACCTGTAAACGCAAAAAATATCGATTTTAGTTTGGAGAGGTTTTAAAAAGAACAACCCCAAAATGCCAGGAATTCATCAAGTATTTGTTAAAAAGCTATTTCCTCCTTCAAAGTATACTTTTAAAAAAGTGCTTTTACGAATAGATGCGTGTTGTGATTTTTTTGGAAATTGCTCGAAATTATCCCGAATTACCTTCCCGTTACTACGCCTCAATCCTATCCAGCATCCCTCGAACAAAAGATTCTCCGTCTTTAAATTTATCTCGTTCGAAATTCAGTTTTTTTTTTTTTAAACTAATTTATACTTACATTTCGCCAATAATGAACAAAAATAATGCGCCCATATCACTCACTAATGATAAACATTTGTTTGATTTATGTAAATAATTGTAAACACATTTGAATTAAATAAATAGGGGAGGTGTTCAGGTTTTAGCGCCAAACTCGTTGGAGATGTTAGCCATATAATACAACTGGAAGGGTGTATGTATGTGTGTATATTGTGTAGGTATACAATTTTGACTCTCCGTCTCAAATCGCTGCTTTCACGCAGCCGTACTATCTATTCCAGATTCTCTCTCGGGTTGCTATAGATACGAAAAGGGGGCCCACCACCACCACCAACACCACCATTTCTCTCTCATCACACATTCATCCAGTTATCATTATCATTATCAACATCAACAACACCATTGTGTTGTGTGGTGCGCTATCGCTACAGCAGTGTAATAAGCCCAGTAACAAATTTGACACTACATGGGAAAAACCTGTTTATAACCTTTTTTATAAACCACTGGGTACTGGGTAATTTTTTGTGTTTCAAAAAAAAATCGAGTATTAGGGGCGGGCGAAATTTTGCCACAACCACCTCCTTTTTGGTTCTCTCTTCCTCGCTCATATATTGTGACTATAGCGCCTCTATCGGTAACCAATAGAAACCTACCACCATAGATTGAAAACAAAAATGGCCACCCGTACTCTCGTGCATTCTCTGTCTGTTTAGGCGCAAAATTGGCGGTCTTCCTAACAGGCAAACAGAAATTCAAAGCGTTAATCGGTTGGAATTTTCTTTCGTACCATTTACTAACTTTCAATCAACGATTACCTGTTATATCATTCTAATTTCCTAATATGTGAAACTCTTAACTGAGAACTTGATGCAAACGGAAATTTAAAAACCAAGTTGGACGACGATGATGATCATCATCAATCAACAACAATCATGGATGGAAAAGGGGACAGGGGGGAATTTAACTAATAGAAAATAACACATTTTATTTTATTCTTTATGTTTAATAGTAAGTAATTGAAATATTGAACGAAAACCAAAAAATTGGATCAATCTTTTGATTAGGTCGATTTATTTACCTCCAATTAGAGCGCCAAAATCTTCCAAGCACTGGAGAGGTTAACTTGCTTGATTGCAATGATAAATAAATAATTTCTTCTTACATTATTGACAAATCACAACAATTATCTACTTGTAAATAACACAAATAACTTAAACATTTAACGAAAAAACAAAAAAATTAAAGTAAATGTTGGGAATGACTTAAGTCACCCCATACATGATGGAAGCCATTTTCTTCAATTCTATGAAGAATAAAAACACGATCGTACTTTGTTTTATAAAAACAAGGCCTACACGATCTGTTTTACGCATATGTATTTTCATGTAAAATGATGTTAAAAGCAGCCCCCATACCATACTGATTTATTACTATTTCTCATAATTCATAACTAAGAGGGCTTAATTCACAAGGCGACATAAAAGTAAAGAAGTAGTACATTCGAAAAACACTCAACATTCACGAATAAAATGCATAATTTATATAAATAATAATAAGAAGAATTAGTCATATTCAGTACAGTTTCCCTTATTTGTTGCTTTTCGCTACATTTTTTCCACGTGTTGCAGTTCCTCCAATTATTATAAAAAAAATCTCATTGATTTATTTATTTATAAATGATTTATTTAATTTTTTGGCACTTGGTGGGTGCATTATTTTCATTGATTTTCAACGAAATTCTTTAATTGGTTTAAATGTTTTTCTGTCTCTCTTGTCCCCTTCAAATCTACCAAAATTTATGAATGAATTCACTGATTTTTTGTGCCCGCCCCCCTAGTAAATCCTCCATTCTATAGATATATTTTTTCCCATCTTACAATTTCCATTTAGAATCCCCGTCTTTCTGTATTATCGCCGCCAGTCAGTAAAGGGAATTTAATATAAAATTCAATAGAAAACGATTTATATCCCACCGTCGTCACCGTCACCGTCACCCTTACTGATACTACTGGACATTGGCTATTCTATAAGTTGAACAAAGATAGATGGATTGATTCAAACTGGATTTGGTCAGTGGTCAAGTAGATAGAAATGAAAAAGAAAAAAAACGGAAAAGGAAAAAAACACACAGTAAATACACACTCACTCATATGTGTGTATGTGTGGCGTCCCCGTCACGGTGCCTGTTGTCCCGACAACGTCGTCAAACGGACTTTCAAGACGCTCATTTGTACCAGGAGAACAGAAAAATCAAACAGTTATTGGACATTGTGGTACACGATTACCGCTCAATTCTTTTACCTTTTCTAGTATTAATGGTCGCATATCTCTTTCTCTTTTTTCCATACACCAACTACAGGGAACTATATCCTATAGTTCTCCAACTCGCCGATAGATGGCGTTTATTTATTTTGTTTCCTTATCGTCAAATTGATAACAAATAGGAAATTTGGGTGAAATATTTTTGTTATTTTTGCGTTATTATTGTGCAAAAATTGTTGTTGTGATTGATAAGAAGCGTGAATTTGCGTTTAATTTTGATTGATTTGAATTTGGCGCCTGGTGCGTGGAATAATTGGGTTGGTATTGTGCGCAATTAGGAAGTCGTCCATTTTCTTTTCAATCTAGCACCGGTTTGAAAGCACATGTGCTTTTTGTGAAAATTTCAAAAAACGACTGGTAATTATTAATTTACGTCCATAAAATTATTATTCTTATTAATTTATATGTTGGTGTTGAATTTTAGTGAGTTTTAAACAAAAATTACAAGTCACGATACGAAGATAGAGAGACTTGAAAAAACAACAATTCCAATAAGCCAGAATGAATACAGAAAAATTGAAAAAACTCCAATCACAAGTACGAATTGGTGGTAAAGGTACACCTAGACGTAAAAAGAAGGTTGTCCATTCAACACAAGCCACTGATGATAAGAAATTACAATCATCATTAAAGAAATTATCAGTAAATACAATACCTGGCATTGAAGAAGTCAATATGATTAAAGATGATGGTACAGTGATACATTTTAATAATCCAAAAGCTCAAGCATCACTAGCTGCAAATACATTTGCTATAACTGGTCATGGTGAAAATAAACAAATCACAGAAATGTTACCGGGTATATTGAGTCAATTAGGTCCGGAAGGTTTAACACAATTGAAACGATTAGCCAGTAGTGTTGCTAATACTGGTTTGGGTAAAATTGCACCAGAAGATGAGGAGGATGTACCGGATCTAGTGGAGAATTTCGATGAAGCATCAAAAGCTGAAGTTGCCAAAAAAGAAGGTGGTGCTGTTGGTGTTGGTGGTAGTGGTGTTGATGAAAATATTAAACCGAAGGAGAATTGAAGCACTTGTTTGTTTTGTATGATGGGCGAGAACGTTTTTATTTGTAGTTTTTAAGAAATATTACATGATGGAAATATTGAGAACAAGTTGGGCTTTGTTTTTATTGCTCCTATGATTATTAATGTTTTTTTTTGTAATTATTGTGTGCATTTCTAAGTTTGTTTTTTGGGGTGAAATGCAACAATTGAACTAATACCAAAATTTCATTTTGTTTAAACAATTTTTGTATAGAATATTTAATAGGAAGTACAGAAAATATTCTAATACAATGATTACATATTTTTTAATCAATAAATCTCAAAGTGCTATTTGATGCAAATCTTGTTGGTTTTTCTGCTTAAAATAATCCTTCATTGGTCTAAAAAAAAGTCTGGTTGAATCAAAAACTTGGGGTATACGTTAGTGAAATATGAGCTACAATTAAATAATTTATTAATTAAACTACAAGAGAAATTTACAATGGAAATATGCGACCAACAAATCTCTAAATAACGTTGAATTACGTGGATTTCTTTGATGAAGGGCCTTTCACAATAGCATTAAGATCTCGTTCACAGTGGGAATATGCAAGACCTATACCAAATCCACCGCCCATTAAAATGGGCCATCGTTTCCTTTTGAAAAACAGTAAGGAAAATACTGATCCCAGAACAATTCCACCACCTACAATTGATAAAAAAAGTATAAATTAGTTAGATTTTGACAAGTTTCGTTATCAATTTGAGGTTATGTTACGATGACATAATACCCCAAAAAAATTTTTGATAATTTCTAATGAATTATTGTATTGAATGGATAATTACCGAATTTTACTAAACCATCAGCCAGACATTGGTCCCATTTACGACCAATTTCCTCTTCAACATATACCGGTGATGCCATTTTTCCAACTGAAACTGGTTCACACATGCACTCCTTGAGGATTTTGGTGGAAAAGATCGATTTCGTCATTGATATTTTCAAATTTTATTAAATTTTTACAATTTAATTATAAAATTGTTGCTAATAAAATGCAACAATTGTGCCGGAATTTTCTAAAAAAAAAGCAATTACATTTTTCAAAATTTCTAGAATTTCTATGATGCCTGAAGCGTCAATGGTTAGGTAATATTATATGATATCACTTTTTTTTGTAATTTTTATTGATTGTTATTTTGACAACTGGTTTTTTATTAATTATTGGATTTATGTAAATACATAAATATTTTTAAAATGGGAAATTATTATAACCTTAACGAAATTTCAAATTTACCGCCATTTTTGTATATCCAGTATCGCCCCAAATGCGCCTATTTTCACAAAAAATTGTCTTATAGTCCCAGAAACATGAATTAACAAGCTAAATATTTAAATAATTTCTAATCATTGATGGATTTATGTGAAAATTGTAAGCATTATTGAATTTTAGAGCTACAATTAGTATTACATTAAACAGTAATTTTTGTCCCGCTAGGTTGCCAGCACTGTAAATTGACGTTTGAAGTGTGTTAAACAAATTTTTATTCCTTCGTTTTTTACAGAATTTTGCAAAAAATAAACAATAAAAATGGCTTTGGCAATGCAAAGAAAGGCCAATGTAAGTAATTCAAGTGATAAATTCTCTTACAATACTTATTTTCAATAATTATTGTTTATAGGTTAGGTTACCACCTGAGATCAATCGTATTTTATACGTACGTAATTTACCATACAAGATAACAGCAGAAGAAATGTACGATATTTTTGGGAAATACGGTGCAATTCGACAAATACGTGTTGGTAACACACCGGAGACCCGTGGTACTGCATTTGTGGTATATGAAGATATATTTGATGCAAAGAATGCTTGTGACCATCTGTCTGGTTTTAATGTATGCAATCGTTATTTAGTTGTTCTATATTATCAAGCAAGTAAAGCATTCAAAAAGACTGATATTGAAAAGAAACAAGAGGAAATTGATAAGATGAAAACCAAATATGGAATACATACATAATGAGTTCGTAAGATTCCTTTTTGCTTTTATATAAATTTAGGTATAAGTTGTATTTATATATTGTTTTAGTAAAAGATAATGTATCCTATTTCTTAGTCTTTGCATAGTTCCTGTTGATTATTAGGGTTCTATCCTTCCTTGTTCCCAAAATTGAGGTCTGTAGTTGATGTAGATGTTTATCACAACAATAACAACTTCGACTGATTGTGAGATTTGAACCACGGTCCTGAATGCTTTTCAAGCGCCACTTGGCTACCGGTGTTAGCGTTCTGGCGGTTTTTGTTGTTGTTATTGTTGTCCGGGCTCATATATTGGGTCGTATCCAATATTACTTATGGATACAGATGGCTCAAAAAAGTGTATGCTAAATGGTCCTGTTGGTAGAGGAAAACGAATAATAATTCTACTTGCAGGATCAAAAGACGGATGGGTTGGGCAATGTCTGTTATCAGCAAAAAATATTGCATCATCTAAAGTCGATTACCACGACGACATGACAGCCGAACTTTTTGAAGAGTGATTTGTAAATAAATTACTGCCAGCTCTTCCACCTAAAAGTATAATTGTCATAGATAATGCGAGCTACCATTCTCGCCGTAAAAAGAAAGTCTCAAATAGTTCTGAAAATGAAATGTATTTTGAAGAACACTATACAAAAAAAACAGCTTGTTGAAGTTTTGAAGGCAAAAACGTTTCCTAAGGAATACGTAACTGGTGATTTGGCAGCTTCTAAGAGGCACACAGTTGTAAGGCTGCCTCCTTTCAACAAAAAGAACACAGGTAAATATTTCTCTAAAGAAATATGTCTGTAATAAATTTGTAAATATGGATCTGTTCAAAAACGAGTTGTCTGTCTTGCTTTGGATTTATTTATTGGGGTAATAAAAATAACCACCAAGTAGCCATCGGCAAACGAGCAGATAAGAAGTGGAGGCGATAGAAAGTGGAACCAACTATACGTACCATATTATCAAGATTTTTAGCAACGAAGGCGCTGAGCCGTTGTAGAAGCCCAGAACGTCTTCAATTGGTAGCCTTTCGTATTTCTCTGAGGCTTTTGAAGGGCAGCTCCCGCCAGAGGCGCCCAATCCAAAAAGAGAAAACGAATAATAATTCTACATGCAGGATCAAAAGACGGATGGGTTGGGGAATGTCTGTTATCAGCACAAAATGTTACATCATCTAAAACCAATTACCACGAGGACATGACAGCCGAACTTTCTGAAAAATGGTTTGTAAATAAATTACTGCCAGCTCTTTCACCTAAAAGTATAATTGTCATAGATAATGTGAGCTACCTTCTCGCCGTAAAAAGAAAGTCTCAAATAGTTCTAGTTCTAAAGGAGAAATAAAGAACTTTTTATATGAATATGAAATGGATTTTGAAGAACACTATACAAAAAAAAAAACAGCTCCTTGAAGTTTTGAAGACAAAAACGTTTCCTAAGGAATACGTAATTGATGATTTAGCAGCTTCTAAGAGGCATACAGTTGTAAGGCAGCCTCCTTTTAACAAAAAGAATACAGGTCCCATATGATCAAGATTTTTAGCAACGAAGGCCCTCAGCCGTTGTAGAAGCCCAGAAGGCCTCCAGTTGGTAGCCTCTTGTATTTTCCTGAGGCTTTTGAAGGGCAGCTCCCGCCAGAGGCGCCCAACCCAGAAAGAGCCGGTGCGGATGGTGGTTCTTATTATATGCTAAAGATTCAGAGGCAGATGAAACGGCGGCTCGCATGCCATGTGGGTGCTGAGGTCTGCTAGTTTTCATTTTTACGAATCTCTGCCTCTTATTTTTCTTTTTTTAGAAAGGAATTGAATGAAACAACTTGTGTTATTATTTTATGATATTTATTAGTAACCAAAAAAACTTTGGTTTAAAATTGAAGCTCGTATAATCGAAAATTGTTGTTCAAAATTTTTTTTTTCTTGAGAGAAATATATAATGGCAGAGTGTACAAATAGAAGCACAAAAATCACAAAAAAAAAATATCATTAAAATAAGAGAAACATAAAAACAGAAGAAAACAGTATAATATAAAACACACGGTTAGTTAGAAAAGAGCGAGATTATATGTGGGGGAAAAAAATATTGCAAAAACTTACACAATTTGAGTATTATTAACACTAAAGACTATCTTCCTGGGGGGTATATAATAATATATATATAGCACACTTAAGATACATCTATTTAATAGCATTCTAAACCATTATCACAAACAAACAAAAAAACATTACAAGAACAATTCCAGTGGGTAAACAAGAATGTGTTGTGACCGGTTCCTCTTTTTTTTTTGTTTCCTTCTTGTTACTGTTGTTGAGATACATTGTGACTAGTTTTTCTGTAATTGTTATTTGGATAAGCAGTGATGAGATTACACCAGAATATTAGGAACTTTACATAAAAAACTTGAGAGAGAATAAATGCACGTCTAAAATGCCATAATTTTCATTTTTTTTTTATCCTGGTAATTATGTGGGTTAAAAGTACAACTATATACTACTGATATTTGTCAACACTACAAAGCTTTTTGAGTATTAATTAAATTTATAGTTTCGTATATAAGTTTCTTTTTTTACATCTACATTTAAATATTATTCATTTTTTTTTTAAATGCTGGACAAAAATGCATGCATTACAAGATTAAAAACATTGATATATATATTTGTTTGTCGTAAAACTAGCGGCTAAAACAATTATTATTTGTTCCTAATTCCAGCTAATTATAAAAGA
>JAZBHA010001145.1:0-21274 GCA_037464855.1 Iselma pallidipennis | reverse complement strand
TTAATTATAATTTTATTATTACGATAATCCTCATGAAATGTTAAATCTGATTGGAAAACCAATTGTTTGAAATTATAGTTCTCTAATAATTTGTCACAACATTCAAAACAAACTAATTTTGAGACCGGATCGTTCTCAGTTAACTAGAAAAGAAAAGGAAATTATAAAATAGTATATTATGTAACTAGGGACTAAAGTGCATCATTTAATCCCGAAGAGTGAGTTTGTTGCAATCACTCGAAATATTTCCGAAAGTGCAAAAAATAGTATAAAGAACACGAAACTAAAGTGCTTTAATCCCTCCCGGGATTAAATGATGCACTTTAGTCCCTTGTTATATAATAGACATAAGGTACTTTTTCTTATTTTACCTGTAATCCCAATAACTCTTCAATTATATTTGATAATGGTTGATCACATATTTTATGTAAAAATACATTTTCATACAGTCTTTCCGATGAACGTTTATAATTACATAATCGACATACAAGTCCATCATAATTCTCTTCACGACACTTTGATTCAGTTTCACTAATATTCTCTTTAAAACGACCAAAATCAAATAATTTTTGGTAACACTTTAAACAGATCATTGGCGAAAATGGATCACTTTCAGACAACTGGAAAAAATCAAAAAAAGAATGAATATATTCCTAAATACCATTATTATCATTATTCTTATCGATCATTTCATAACTCGTTACCCGATATGGAAAAAATTGACATTTCTACGGTTTATTACGGGACAAGTTTAGGAGTTCTATAAAACTCCCCTGCTCACAACAATAAGAGAAAGAATGATTTCAGAAACCCTAAAATTCAGTTCGAGTGGTCGTCAAGGGGACCATGATCAAGAAACTAAGAATCCCTGCTCTAAATAAAGAATGGAATATTGTTATTGTTTTGTAAAAAATTAAGAGTACATATAAGAAAACTGTCGAGAAGTATTTTAAATTTCCCGCGTTTTTAGATAGTATGATAACTAGTTCATAGAGGCGCTACAATCAGTAATTTTTTGCATTGACAATGAGTGTCCTCTCTCGTTTATCTATCTCTCTCTGACTTCTTCTTATGGGATAACTGCCCATATGTATTATCAAATCTTACCTTTAATCCAATTATTTCTGTAACCAAATCAGCTATTAATCGACCACATTTTTTTGATGTAAACATATTTTTAATACAACTGACATACTCAAATTCACGACATAATCTGCACAAAAACTTCATGATTCTAGAATCAATCATCAATTCATAAATAAACAAAGTGAATTCGTTGATTCGTTTTGATTGTTTTGATTACAGAAAGAGTTTATCTATGGAGAATTATCACTCCGTTAGTAAAAACTGCCGCAACAGGAACACTAGCGCTCACCGCGGCGGGTAACTGAAATAAATTCAAAACATTTTTCTCTACAAATTGAATTTTTTTTAGTTATATGTGTCTCTAAATTTTAATACAAATTATAGCAAAACACCAACAAAAAAAAACCTAATTACTAGTAATTACACTGTAGTTTTGAGAGAATTCTTGGAGGCTACACTGCTGCCATCTGCCACTATTACCGGACACTAGCCATGTTCATCATCTGACCGCTAGACTAGTGTTACAACTTGCGGTTAATGTCACGTAATTTTTTTGTGACTAATGTCACGTTATTTGTGTGACATGTCAAATATTGACATGTAAAAATATTTTTTTTAATAACAATTAATTTATTGAAAATTTTCATCTATTACTGATAAGAATGGGTGCATTAACAAGTCGACAACATGCTGGTGTTGAAGAAATCGATGTGGTTGCCAATCATGCCTATAAATATCCACCACGATCAGGTAATCAACCAACCAATATTTCAATGTCTCTAGACGCAGTTTTTTTTATTGCTGTTTTTATATGGAAATTGAATAAATTGATAATTGAAAACACTTTTAGGCAATTATTTTGGTAGTCATTTTATTATGGGTGGTGAACGTTTCGATACACCACAACCAGAATCGTATCTGTTTGGTGAAAATTCCGATTTGAACTTTTTAGGAAGTAGACCCACCCCTGTAAGTAGAAATTCTATTATTATCAAAGATATGATTCTAATTATTTATTAATCGGTAATTTCAGTTCCCATATCCACCACCTCAACCCAACGAACCAACAAAAACATTGAAAAGTCTAGTTAATATAAGAAAAGAATCATTAAGATTTGTTCGGGCACCAATTGATCTAAATAATGTTGAATCGAATAAGAGTTCAGCATTCAATATTGAATTTATATTTGATTGTGATGTACGTTGTGCTATAACAATCTATTATTTTTGTACAGAAGATTTTCAACCAAGTCGTGTAATGTACGTATCAAAAGATACACAAATGACATCAGAAACATTTCGTTATAAACGTGGTGCAAATCAATTATTTTCACAACCATCACATATATTTGATCCATCCAAATATAATGAAGAAGAATTATTGTATGATGTTGATCGTGAAATTATACCAATTGCTATACATTGTGTTGCTGATGAAGGTCCAGAAGGTTAATATTTTTATCAATTTATTTCTATTTAATAAGTAATTAATTAATTTGTTTAAATATAGAAATGAGACAATCACATACAACAGTAGCTACTACTGAGAAACTAGCCGATGGCACTTATGTTTTAAAAGCTTTAAAACAAAAACTTTTCGTTGATGGTTTGTGTTATCTACTCCAAGAGATTTATGGCATTGAAAATAAAAATAATGATAAGGTTCTTGTGCCTCCCGCTCAATAAAAATGTTGTAATAACATAATTCAATTTCTAGCAAGCTGGAGATGATGAGACTGAAGATAATGGTTCAGAATGTGTAATTTGTATGTGTGATGTTCGTGATACATTAATCTTGCCCTGTCGTCATCTATGTTTATGTAATTCATGTGCTGATTCATTACGTTATCAAGCAAATAATTGTCCAATTTGTCGGGCACCATTTCGTGCTTTATTACAAATACGTGCATTACAGAAATGTGCAAATCCCAATTTACCACCAATCAATCCACCAGATGTAAGTTATTTCATCTCGTAATTGAATCATATTACATAAATTGGATTTTTTTTTAGGGAAGTTGTGATAATATTCCACCAGGTTATGAAGCTGTTTCATTAATTGAAGCTTTAAATGGACCATGTATTCCAAGACAACCACCATCAGCAATGCCCGATTTAGTTGAAACGCCAGATAGTGAACATGCTATACAAGCAGCACAAATTCTAAATCGAAGTACTGATCGTACACCAATAAAAGGCAAACATTCCGATCCTTCAACACCTGAAGTATGTATTTCTAAAATGATTATCAAAGTATTTTTCTTTTAATCTTTTTTATTTTTTGACTTTACAGTATGGTGTTTTAATGACTAATCGTGAAGAAGATAATAAAGAAACACCAAAATGTCCATTATTGTCGGATCAAAAAGATTCAATTAGTCCACGTATCAAACATCGACCACGTGATACAGTTAAACATATTAATGAGAAAGTTGAAAAAGAAGAGAATGTTGATGAAGATAGTGAAGCTGAGAAATTATCACCATTATTACAAAATAATGGTGATAATTTAAGAAATGGTAATTTAGCATTAAATATGGTTGATGTTGTTGAACCAATCGATGATACAGATACTGATCATGAAGAGAATTCAACAAAACCTACAGAAAAGACAAAAAATTACAGTAATTAAATAATACTCTTTTTTTGTTGTTGTTGTTATTAAAAATAATTGTAGGAAATAATGGTGATGAACAACGTGGTGATGAATCCGATTATTATACACCGGAGGAACCAAATCCAACAGCTGGACCTTTATATGAAAATAATAATGGTCAAACTAGTTCAGTTGAAAGTACACCACAACGATTACCTGGTACACCGTTATCACATGCTAGTGCTAGAAGTAGTGGTGATAGTTATACTAGTGGTTCTAGTACCCGGCATTTATTAGCTGTTGTTGCTAATAATGGTTCCAATGAAAGAGCCGTGCATATCTAAATGTAAATATTATTATTATTATTTAATGATTTTTATCCAATATGTATGTATATGCTAAATTGAGATTAGTTGAAACAATCACTAAAATACTCATTTGTGATAAAATATAAATGTAAATCAAGATAAATTAATTTGGTTTTTCGGGGGTAATAGGTTGTAAATGTTATCAAATTCTCGAATTATACGTTTTATTATATATTTCTCTGTAAAGTTAATGTTTTTTTAGCACACTTATTCTCATATATTTGTTAATTTAAGTTATTTTAATTTTGTATATAACTGGAATTTCAATAAATACGTTCTAAAATGTATCATTTTTATAAGGATCATCGGAAATCCGGATTATCGGTGCTCTACTGTATAAATATTTAAAGTTCCCTCAAAAATTTTGTTATAGATGGCGCTGATTATAGCGTATTTGGGGATTTTTTTAAGGGAATTTCGTTTAAATCAGGTGCCGGTTGGCAGGCCTGATTATAACCATCTTGAATTTTTCTGTGGCCGTGTCGTGTTCGCACAGGTATGTTTTTGTAAATATTTCAATCATCCCTTAATTAATTTGGTCAAAAATACCACCAAAATGCCCATCGATACCATTTTAATGATTATATAATGAAATATTTGTGTATTTATTAGTGTTTGTTATTATTTCAGGCCAAGATGGGTCGTCGCCCTGCAAGATGGTAAGTCCTTATAAAACAATGTTAAATTTTGTGATAATATTGTAGAATAATGGTAATTTTCAGTTATCGTTATTGTAAAAACAAACCATATCCAAAATCACGTTTCTGTCGTGGTGTACCAGATCCTAAAATCCGTATCTTTGATCTGGGTAAGAAGAAGGCAACTGTTGATGATTTCCCACTTTGTGTGCATTTAGTTTCTGATGAATATGAACAACTTAGTTCAGAAGCTCTGGAAGCTGGACGTATCTGTTGTAATAAATATTTAGTCAAGAATTGTGGTAAAGATCAATTCCATATTAGAATGCGTTTACATCCGTTCCATGTTATTCGGATTAACAAGATGTTGTCCTGTGCTGGAGCTGATAGGTAACTACTTTCATATTTCTTACACAAATTCAAATTGCGCAACATAAACCAAGCATGATTGTGCATTTTTCTATCTATCAAGCATGACAATTATATCTATTAGTCACTGTTTTCCTACTCAAGATAAGACGACTTAATTGGTTTGTTGTGTTCCCTTTTTTCAGGCTCCAAACTGGAATGCGAGGTGCTTTTGGTAAACCACAAGGTACAGTTGCTAGAGTTCGTATCGGTCAACCGATTATGAGTGTTCGATCAACTGATCGTTTTAAAGCACAAGTGATTGAAGCTTTACGTCGTGCTAAATTCAAATTTCCCGGACGTCAAAAGATCTATGTTTCAAAGAAATTCGGTTTTACAAAATACGATCGTGATGTGTATGAAGAATTAAAAGAGGAAGGTCGTTTAGCACCAGATGGTTGTAATGTACAGTATCGACCGGAACATGGTCCACTCGCCCAATGGAAAAAAGTACAGGAAGAGCTATCAGCTGCTTAGATTGTACGATTTTTTTTAAAACAATGATTTATCTGAATAAATTCGTATTTAAAAAGTGCGAAGATTTGGAGAATTTGAATGTCCTCTCCTATATATCCTGATTCTATTCCGAAAAGTCAGGTAGGTAATAATCAAACAGGCAAAATAAGTTTCAAATTTATTATTATTAAAGATTTTTCGATAAAAAATAATTGAGCAATTGTCTCAATTCAGATACTGTTGAATCCAAAGCACTGTATTTATCAACTGATCAGTCTCGTTTGGAACGGCTCCAAGAGGATGATTATCATCATATAGATTCATTCTAAAAATCACAAATCAGAAAAAAAAATGCATAAAATAAGACACAATTATACCTAACAGTCGTCCCATTGGCTTTAAGTCTTGTATAATATTCCAAGCCTTGATGATGTGGAACTCTCAAATCTTTACTACCAATTTGTAATAAAGTTGGTGCTTTAACTTGATGAGCAAATTGAATTGGTGATACTTCCCGCATTAACATTAAAACATTATTATCAATTTGTCCTTGTTGTGTATATTGATAACCGGTTTCAACATAACACCAATCCGGTATATCAGAAATAATACTCATTGATGCAACATCAATAACTGGATTCCGTGCAACAACAACTTTAAACATCTCTGGATATTGACCACTAAGATGTGCCACTAGAAAACCACCATGTGAACCACCAACTAATGCAAGTTTAGTTGAATCTAAAAATTGATAACGTTCCAATACGGTTTGTGTAGCTAGAATACAATCAGCAACATCTGAACGGCCGATTTTTCCTAATAGGAAATCAACAGAATCTTGACCAGCACCAATTGAACCACGATAATTGATGAAAACGATTGCAAAACCTACAAGCGAAATAAGTTAGAATTATTCCCAGGGAATACAGGAGGAAAATTATACCGAGAGATAGAAACAGGGAAGCTTCTAGTGATAGATTATTGGCGAAAGCACTATGAGGACCTCCATGTGGCCAAACAATCAAACTCACCGATTTATCGGCACCACTTTTCGGTCCTAAATAGACGGCAGTGAAGTTTTCTATAAAATCACAAGATTATAACACAATCCCAACAAAATTTCCAGTAAAACTTACTGACACTATCGGTGGTAGTTTGTGTTAAATCTAAATATTCATAAATACAATTCTCTAGACCTGTGATAACAGAACTGGTTGTTAATTCATTCCAAACAATTGATTCGTCATTATTTTCCGGTAATTTACCAACAATTAAACGATCTTGTTTTAAATAATTTCGAGAATTTGCTAAAATAACATCATTAACAACATCCAATACAATCAAACTACCATCATTGTAAACTAATTCAGTAATTTTTCCAGTATCAATATCAATGATGTATGAATTGATTGTATTACGTTGATTTGTTGATAATACTAATCTGTTATCAGTCGTAAAACAACGTTTCACAAAACCACTATTAAATAATCCATAAAATGTTGTACCATTATTTGTTTCTATGTCAGTTCGAACAATATCAACAACGATTACAGGCTCAGTCTAAAATTATCAAACTTACAATTAAAAAAATACATTGACTCTGGAGATATTTACTTGTTCTGTAATTGGTAATGTTGCTTTCATTAGAGCCATTGCACCAGCATGTGGTCCAGTAGCATTCCGTTGTAACCAGATCAAAGATGTACCATCAGGTGTGAAAATTGGTGATTTTACCGATTTATTATCCAAATTTAATGGAACTAAAACCACATTTTTAATCAACAAAAATTAATAATAGATTGTTATAAAATTTACGATAATTCCCATCAAAATCCAATTTAAAAATGGTACTAATACGATTTGTACAATAGATTAAACCCAATTTTCTCGGTTCAGTACCATAACCAATACCAACAATATAACTACCATCTGGTGAATAAACAACTTGTGCTGGACAGATATCATCCGGAATACCATTTAGAATTTCAACAGTATCCGTTTCTAGATTATATTGAACGATTATTGATTTCTTTTTACCAACTAATTGTTCACCCCAATCTTGAACAAATAGATATTCTTCACCCTTTGATAAATAAAAATAGTTTAGAAAAAATTGTAATAATAAGTAATAGGATTACTTTATTGGTTTCTTCTTTCTTATTGTTAATAGTATCATCTTTTTTATTACTGGGCCTTTTACAAAACGGTTCAGATTTTGGTGGTTTTAATTCAGCAATATATAGTATTTTTGTTTCATCTGGTGACCATTGAAATGTACCAAATTCACTATCAGTATAAGCATTACCATGTAAATCTAATGCATTTAAATCAACTACATGACTCAATGTTGAATTCTTCCATATTTCTAGATATTGTTTATCATTTAAATCTCTTAAAACAGCACGATATTGTTCACTTGGTGAAATTGCCGCCACTAATCTATAATAAAAAAAAATACAACAATCAAACACCAATTAATCAACAAACTTCTACAATAATTACTCGTTAGTTATATCAACAGGTAATGAATCTGCAACCGGTTTTAGATTCGTATCAATTGTAATATTGCGTAGAAATTTCATTGGTTTGCCTCGTTCTAAATTACGTTGTGACCAAACACTTTGTACAATTGTTTGATTATTTGTTAATTTTGCACTAATTAGTGCCGGTATTTGAGTCAGTGTCTTGTAGATTTTTACAACTTTATCCACCTAGAAGTTTCAATTGGAATTCATGTAATTCCTATTATTTTAAATTCTACTTACATTCGACGACATTATGGGACTTCTTGGACACACCGGAAATATTCTAAAAATAAATTATACCAGTAAATAGATTGATTTTAGTAGAAAAGTAACAATATCAATAAAGTTAGGTTATGTCGACTTCATTACATTTTTCGCATAAAAACAACCACTAAAATAATTATTGAATCAATATCCCGCTATTATTTTGTACTATTTTTGATTATTCTTATCAATTACTGTGACGTTTTGTTAAAAAAAACACCTTTTGATTGTTGTTACATTTGTAAGGTTGGCAATATGTAAATTTGACAATGATGACAAGTGCAATTTTTTTGGGGATATTTGCGAGTCGTTCAGTTGGCAATCGTGTAAATGTTACCAATACCAAAAAAAGAAAAAAGAAATGTCGTCACTAATTTACACATGTGTAGAATTTTGCATATAAATTGATATTATTGTGGAAATTATCCTGTGATAAGATAAAGTATTTGATTAGTGTTATCAGAAAATCATCAAATTTCGGTTATTTATATGTGTATTGTGTCTGTGAGATAAGAAATTTTTTTCCTTCGATAAATTGTCTTTGTAATCGTTACACCCCTAATAATAATAATAACAGTAGAGAAGAAACAAACGAACGAACTTGCATATACAGAGGTGGATTGATTTTTTTCCAATTCCTTTCGTATTGTTATCAATTATCAATCTAACCAAAAAGATGGAAATCTAATTAATGGAGAGATTTAATAAAGAATGATGAAACAGGAAGATATTAGATGAATCGTAAGGATTACGAGTAAGTATTATTGTATGTATAGTAGGTGGTTTTTCGTATTTTTGGCAGGTCGCCAGGTAGAAAAGAGTGGAAAGAAACGAGCACACCCACTACTAACACCTGCTGGTTAGAATTATTGAATCTATAGGATTTATAAGATATTTTTCCCAATATTTACAACTATTCTCTAACAATTAGAATTATAAAATATTTTTTGTATAAGAAGTTCGATTAGGTTTTTTTTTTTGGTTAGGTTTGTAACCTGAGTCATAATGGCTCATTTTTCAGATTGTTAGAACTAGTTCAAGTTCTAAAATAAGATTCTATTTTTGTTATTGGAGTGTTATTTGTTATTTAATTTATATCTAGTTAGTGCTATCATTATTGAAAATTTCGTGGTGAGCCCTTTACGAAATACCACCCCTATCTTCAATTCTGGGTAAGACATACAAGTTCTAATGCTAAACCACACAAATCGATTTTTCAATCTTGAGGGTGTTCTAATCGTAATGTTATAATACTAAAGTCAGTGGAGGACTCAAGTATTTGGAGCCTCCAAACCTTTGTCTTCTTGTGGGGCGCGCTCAATGACGTACATGAATAAAAGGTGGGCTGTATTGTTAAACTCGAGTTTCAGGTGGCCCCCTAAAACTTAAGTTTCATTAGCTTCATAGTAACTCCACCACGTTACGTTTTGAATATTAACTAGAGATTTTCTTCGAGAGAGAGAGAATTATTCTGGAATTTTTATGTTGAATTGGCGCCAAAATTTCTCACATTTTCATTCTCCATAAAACCATTATCGATTCGTGATGGTTTTATAAACACATCATTTTTTTTCTTTACTTTTAAAGAAAAAAAATTATAAATAAACCATCTGCTATAATTGGAAGTTTTATTAGAGTAATAACATTATTCATGTTTTTCAGTAAATTTAGAACAGTGATTGTGGTACTTGTTTGTTGGTTTGTTTGTTTGCTATAAAATATGTTTGTGAAAGGTGGACTAGTTGACCATAAGAAGAGGGTAGATTTACATACATATTTCCCAGATGTTTAATAATAAAAAATATTTCAATTATAGAAATCATTCAAGAGAAACCACAATTTGTTATTTAATTCAAATAATTTATAGGGTAAATAAACGAATATCAGGTCGTTCTTTTCGAAACTTCAAGTATTCAATTCAATTATTTAAAACTGGAAGTAAATATGAAATTGTGCAATAATTCTACATACACCATTATTACTACACAACTAGTAGAAGCTAGAATAAGGGCAAAACAGATTGCAAATCTGACTGATTTCAGCGGTATAATTATCTGTGTATATCTGGCTGAAAAATAGGTTTTCTAATACAATTTAATATTAAAATAGGAGTACTTTATAGATGAAATCTCATTGTAACGAAATAGCCAGATAGAGGAAGGTCCAATGAAAGACACCATATGTGTTATTTTTCTATCATATAACAAAGTTTCTGTTTATTTTGATTTTAGTTGAATGAAAATCGAAAAATTAAATTTAGGAAACAGTGGCAGACCCAGGTATTTGGGTGGTCGAAGCTTATCATCTCCTAACAATGAGAGATCCCCCTCAGTGATGTATACCAAAAAAAATGAGCATTGTGCTTCAGATATCCTGTTTAGCTGGAGGCTCTCAAGTTTAAGCTCATTACGATAAATCCGCCACTGTTAGGAGAAAAGCCAGAATTAAAGAAATAATACCGTGGTCAACGCGTTTTTTCTAAATGTACTATAATTTCTGGAAAGCTCGAAAATTGTGGTTAAACCCTAGACACACGGCAGATCTAAATTACAATTTAACTAATATAACGATTTTTATTTTCATTTTATTATTTACTTTTATTGGAAGATGTAACATTATTGGATTATTATTCAATTTAGATTATTGACTGTGACAAAACTCACTTATTAAATTGTAATTACAACTACCGTGTGACTATAGTCTTATTGTTAGTTAGTTAATTGAAATTTACTAGTTAAGTTTCTTTCATTCATGATAAGAAAATTGTTTTTAATTTGTGTGAACGCGAAAAGTAATTGCCTTTTATGTCTAATAATTGATTAATAGCAAGATAATACGGAAATATTTAAGTGCAGTTAATCAAAAACGTTTTCCTATTGTTTTTCCACTCTTTCGTCTTTATTTCTTTTGTGACTATCATTTATTAATGATAAGTAGCATATGTATTCTAAATTATACTTAACATCTCCACCTCTTTTCTACTAAACCATCCATTTGTTTTTATTAGCCTTTTTTCTATAGATGTGTGTGATTTTTTTCTGTTTAATCTAACAATAGACACTCTTGAACTTTGCATATTATTGTCGTTCTTTTTTGTTGTTGTTGTTGTTGGTGCTTCACCTATTTTATTGTTTTGTTTTTGTCTGTGTATGTGTTTTTTGTGTAATGTTTTTTTCTGTGTATTTGTCTACTAGGTTTGGTGTTGGTGTTGTCGTCTGCGGTAACTCCTCGCCATGGACGGCGTTGGTGGCCGAAGACGTCTTGCTGCCAAATCGTCTGCTGAGGACCAGGCACTTGATCAAATCGCTAAAGAGGTAATATATTATTTTTCCAAAGAAATGATCCACAGAAGCCAAACAAGGGGAAAATGTCAAAATATCGACAATTTGATATTTATAGAAACTGTACGTAGAGATGTCGGTATAAACGGATATATAGGTGACGAGATATGCATAGGGGACGACTTTTTGGAATGAAAATAAAAGCGACTGCAAGTTCTAAAATTGTAAACGAGAACGTACATTTATAATTTTAATAGTATCCGTCTATATACCACTAGAATGTCTCATATTCTTATTATTGTTATTTTTGAATTTTCATATAGAATTTATATTTGCAAACAGAAAAAAGGAAAAACAAATAATCTTGATGGTATATAAACATTATTAACGGAAAGTTGTCCGCCTACGTTGTTTTGCCTTCACTATTGGATTTAATTATAAATCTAACACAACTTGATGTAATTAATTTCTCAAGATTTTTATCAAGGAAATCGAGAAAAACGACCCAACAATGATTTTTGGGAAATATCATCGTCTGAATTATAGGAAACAGGAAATTCCTACTGATCTTCCGCTTAGTTTTTATTACTTGTCATCTATTATTATAGGTGTCTATTTTTAAATTCTACTATGATTCTATTCTAGTAAAATAGGGGTGGTAGAGATATTTCCGTGTAGGTATATTGCACCCTTAATACTTGACGCGACACTATTGATTTTATAAAAACTATAGATCGCTTGTAATAAAAGAAAAAGAAAACCAATAAACTCACCAGTAAAATTTGTTAAAAAGAGGCCAGACAAGGTGGATTATATTAACTGAAAATCTTTTGTTATAAATTTTGTTTAAATACAAATAATTTTATCTTATTTGTTGATTGTAAAATGTGATAATTTTTTTGTGGTCTAATTTTAATAACAATAATAGGTATTATTTTTTTGTTGTTGGGAGATTATTTTTTGAAAAAAATATGGTTGAATTTGTCTATTTCCGCCCATCTAGACTTCTATACTTCCAAACTCGTTGGTATTTTGGGCGATGAACCCGGAGTCCTTCTCTCCTGCATTGGATAGAAGAGGGTTTTTGCTTGTGTGTAAAGATATTTATGTATGAATAAAGTTGAGTTGATTCCAGTCTTTTTAAAGTCTCCTGTTAACTAAAACCTTTTATAAAGTTATTTTTTTGTGTATGTGTTGAACAATAATGAACCAATCATAGATAAATTCTTGAAATTTTAAAATTCTAGTATATACCGTTTGATTTCTGGTTTTGATGTTGTTTAGGTGTTAAATGTATACTTTATATTTTTCCAACTTGTTATCGGCCTCTTTAAATATTTAGTTTTTTTCTTTAGTAATTAACTTTAAGTTTTATACGAAAAATATTTACTTTAATAGTTCCAGTATTGTGTGTGTGTGGTTTTATTTTTTTGGGGAGTAATTAGTGATAATTATAAAAATGGTTGTAGTTTCTTCCGGTATTATTTTAACAACATATTGGAAAGACTCAGTTGTTTATCTTAATCAAGATCCATCAATTAGTGATTGTTTATGGGAAATGAAATCCCCAAATATATTATTAGTAACAACAGTTTCTATGTGCAAAAAGACTGTAAGTAAATACATATATACTTTTTAATTGATAAAAAAATATTAACAATATATTATACAATTTAAGAGATTTTGAGACCAATTATCCTGTACATAGATAAACAAATGTTAATGTCCAATATTAATTGTTTATTAACTGAATTTAACTTTTATGAAACCGGGCAAAAATTGTTATAAAATATAGTCCAACAATTTTGAAAAAGTACGCTGATAAAACAATGACAACTGGTGATAACACTTGGTTTTTATCAAAACGTTTTAAAATTTCTAACAACAAATGTTCTGCAATCAACAACCTGCTAGAACAAAATAGATCAGTTGATTTTCCCAAAAATTTGTAAACTTTTTGAACACATCCCGTAAACCTATGTAATTTTACATGAGCGAAAAGACATGTGTTAATGTAATTTATGTATTATATATGTAAAATTTGTCAAGTTCATGGACATTTAATATACACAATTTGTTGTTATTGTCATTAAATTGCCGAAAATGTTCTCATTTCAAATTCAAATGAGTTTAGTTAGTATAGTAGCGGAAACTCAGGGTATTGTATTGTATTGTAGGTACCCTGTCTCTTCCTTGCTTTTCTTTTGAATGAATAATAAAAAAAGTATAATCATAGATACATTACATTATCAATTATAACAACCCACCAAAAAAAAAGAGTTTGCTTTGCAGAAAATTTGATCGTCTTGACTTGATCACTAAAAAAATCTGTATTAAACTGTAATCATTGGAATTTTTGCATGATCTATTGACATAACTAACCACATGTTCCTTTTATATATATAAGGATGATATCATTAAGAGTTTACGTCATAATTTTGTCGAATAGGTAATCCAGTCTTATAATAAATGAAATGTTGTAACGGTTAATAAATAATTTAGGGGGCAAAAAATGAATGGGAAAAGATAGACAAATTGTATGTCTACCATCTCTTATTGGTGGATTTTATAACAATCCAACAAAAACATGTACAATTATCAAATTATAGTTATTAATTAGAGAAACAAAAAAAAGTCGGAAATACTTCTAGATTAGTCTGTGATAATAGATTTGTTTGTGGCAGGTGATAAGACCGTGTGTGTGTGTTTTTTTTGCTATCTTGAATTTGTTCCATTTGTTAGTTCAATAGATAAAAACGTTTAGTATTATGGTATTATTGAGTTCGTTTATAAATTCAACAAGTTTGAATTTATGGGTGGGGTTTTTTATTCAACAAATTTCCCGCATGGTGTTTTTGTGTGTGTCTGTGTATTCTTTTAAACAAATTCGTTAAATAACGTGTTATCATTATTTGTGATAAGTCCATCATTTCATAGTCAATTAACAGATGTTTATTGTATTTGAACAACTATTGCAATTTAAATGAAAAAAATGGCTGATTTAGATGGTGAAATTAATAATAATGATACAATTTTCATGATAAATGGTGTTACAAAGGGTGAAACTTCCGATTTTGGTGATAATAATAGGATGATTTGTGATGATGGTGATGTTATTGAGACAATGTTGCAAAATTCTAGTGATAAAGTTTGTTATATTTTTTTTATTTGTCTTTTATTGTTTATATGAATGAATTCAATTTTACATATGGATGTATGTTTAATTTTAATTTTTTGTTTTGTTTGATTTCCTTAGGCGGAAGCACGACTTTGGGCCAAACGACAGGCCAGAGCTGAAGCTAGAGAAATACGTATGCGCGAACTGGAGCGACAACAGAAAGAACAAGAAGAGAATGCTGATCGACAATTCGATATGTTGGCTGAACCAATTACAAGACCATCCAGAACAATTACATCAGGCAGCAGGTATCTGTCTAGTAGACGAAGTTCTGAAGATTCCTTGGAAGATGGGGGCAGTCTTCGAGATTTACGGGTAATTAAATTAAATACATTTAAATCATTGTAATTTTGCAAATATTTACTTTTTAATTATTTTAGAATGAATTAAAGGAAGTTGAAGAGAAATTCCGGAAGGCGATGATTGCTAATGCTCAACTTGATAACGATAAAACAGCCCAAACATATCAACTGGAACTACTCAAAGATCGGTACTACTTTTTGTTGTTTTTAATTGAGTTTTATAAATTATTCATTGAACAAATTATTGTAGAATAGAAGAATTGGAAGAGGAACATTCACAATTGAAACGTGAACATCGAGAGAAATGTCGTGAATGTGATCAATTGAAACGATTATGTGGAAAATTAAAAGATGATCTGGCTGTGACTAGAGCTGAATTGGTTGAAAGAGATCAATTAATTGCTGAAAAAGGTTTAGTAATTGTCGGTGATGATACATTAATTGATGAAGAACAAAGAAATGGAGATGTTAGTCTTAATAGTAGTCTAGGTGGTGGTGGTGGTACACCAAAAAGGGCATTAATTAGTGCTGAAAATGCACAATTATTAGAAAGTGCCGGTGAAGGTAGTCTAGATGTACGATTAGCTAGATTTGCAAAAGAGAAAAGTGAATTACAAGATCAAATTAGTCATTTAAAATTAGAATTAGAAGAGGAGAGAAGTAAACGGAAAAAATCTAGTGGTGGTAATAGTACCCAGAATGGACCATCTACTGATTATGATGCAGACGAAATCGATATACAAAGTAAATTATTTGATTATAAACCCAATAGTGATAATAATAATAATAATTGGTATTATCTATATTTTTTAGGGGAAGCTAGTAGACAACTGGGTGATTATAAATTTAGAGCACAGAAAGCTGAACAAGATGTTGCTACATTGCAAGCAACTGTAGCTAGATTAGAAAGTCAGGTAATTCGATATAAAGCAGCAGCTGAAATGTCGGAAAAGTCAGAAGAAGCATTGAAATTGGAAAAGAGAAAGTTACAGAGAGAAGTAAGTGGAAAATTTTCAATTTTGGCATGATTTTATATCATCTATGCTGTATATAGTTAATTAGTAACTAGCTTTTTTTTTAATTGTCCTTTCTATTTTATTTAGTTTTTAATTATTATTTTTATTTTGCACAGGATTCTTTAACTGATTCCACTGATGTATCTGAAAGCTTATAATATCTAGAGGTAGTAACACTTGCCTAACACACATGCTCACTGCTTTCATGTAATTTCTGCATAATTAATTCATGCTTTTTTTTATTAATTTTTTTTTTGTTTGTTTTGCTACCACTATTACGTCTAGTAATTAATAAGTTTTATAGAAATTTGTTCATTTTCTGTACGATTTTAATTACTAGATGTGATATTTTCATATTGATATATCGTGATGGTTTCAATATAAGACAATTACCATTAGGTGTCCACCTTAAAACATCAATTAATGTTGATGGAAGCATCAAAATCTGCTCTATTAGAGCAACATGAACGTCTTCTCTACCGCAAATCACTTGGAGCTCTATAAACACACAAAAAAAAACACCTCTGGCATGATTCTCATTGTAAAGTAGATTACTTTCATTATTTTTCCAATTCCTAACAGAAAACTCTAATAACTCTTTATTTTTTGTTAATTAATTTTTTCCTTACTAATTGTATTGCATTGATTACTAGTAGTGTTGGTTGTTGGGTTTTTTTTACTAAAATTTATGTGAATGAATTGAGAGAAAGAAATGATTATTTTAGGCAAGAGAAGCATTAAGTCGTGCTGAAGAATTGGAAACATCCAATACACATCTTTTAAAACGTTTAGATAAATTGAAGAATGCTAAATCGACGTTATTAAAGGAACTCTGACAATCAACAGACAATTAGAATTCATCGAAAAAGACATATTTTTATATATCAGAAGAGTGGAAAGAAAAACTGAGATTAGTGAGTGATTTTTTTTGAAGGAATGTGCAGTGTCCTGTTAATTCGAACATTATTCTTTTTTAGTCACTTAACTATTAAACAATTAATTGTAATTTATTTAAAAATAATAATCCATATTTTAACAAATTTTCTTAACAAATTAAAATGCGTTTTAACTATAAAGTTCTGCAACGACCAGTTTTATTATTATTTATTGATTGATTTGTTCTTTTTAAAGTGATTTTTAATGTAAATTTACCTTGTCATGTATTTATTTATAATTAGATAGATTTGTTTCTCTGTGTACATAAAATTGTAAAGAAAATTCTCAGGATCTGTATCCGTATTTCGAAATGATGATGATAACACAGCATAATGCTTGCAATATATTTTATCAAACAAAAAAAAACAAATCAAATGCTTTATTATTATCATATTATATCAGGTGATATGTATTACTAATTAATAATTAAACAAAAAAAAAATGATAATGTAGCTCAATTTTTCAATAATTATTATTTAAAAAAACACGCAAAATTAATCACAATAATAATAGATGTGCGAAATTTTTGTAGCTTTTTTTGTAACACAAAAATTATATCAATTGGGGCTCAATTTCAAGTGATTCAATCAAACGAAAAAAATGGATTTGTCGTGATTTCTATACATAAGACCACCAAAAAAATGTGATTATTATGTCGGAAATTATAGTGTATGCCACTTTTTATAGTGATACTGTCGGATATACCGTCTTTGCATCGGCAAGTGTACATTAGTACTGAACTGGTCGACGTTATATCCGGGAGTGCCATTATAACCGACGCCGCTAATAAGTGGTATATACTGTATGTATATGCAACACTAAATAATAATGATAATAATATATTAGACTATATGTATATAGGTATATAAAATATGTGATTTTTGTGTATATTTCAATATTCATTTGGTAAAAGGTATTTGAAGAAATAAACTAATTTATAAAAAGTATCGTCGTTCTAGTGTTGACTTTTATTGTTGGAACCTTAATAGATCTATTCTTAGTCTATTAATAAAATAGAGAGGACAATAATTCGTAATGTTTTTGAGACCATCTGGGTATCTCTAGAGAGAGTTCTAAATATAAAAATACTAGTTAGAATCAACAAAATTTTCAAAAAAAAAAAAGTTCTAAGGGAGTGCTTTTCTCAATTTTTTTTAAAATTGAAAGTGTCGCAGATCCTTATTATCAGTTTTCTTATTATTCGACTATTCGCCTACCCACAATAACATAGAACAATATAGAGATTTTCCACGATTTTCCATCAATAATTTTCCCCACAAGTGGAGAGTTTAGGGTAACGCGCAGAAGTAGGGCGCTTAGAGCTTGCGCTTGTCTACTCTTCAGGCTGTTTTTTTTTCAGGTATTTATCATACGTTTGCACAAACATTTGTTGTTGATTGTGTTGTTGTTGTATCTCCGCTGAATCGTCAAAATAAAGCCCAAAAATTGTGCAATACCAGTGCATAGTTGCCCTTTAAAACGTTGATGCCCTTAGTGTTTACAACCATCAATAGGACAAGGTAAATATTGCCAGTTTTAATTGATACCCTTCAGGGAGCCAGTGGCGCAACTAGCTGATTGAGGGCTGGATGTTGACGTCCTTTGAAGGCCCTTCTGTGACGTAATAGATTATCAAGTAGGAATGTGTTTCTGATATGTATATGGAACATTAGGGTCTGTAGTGGGAGGGGGTCTTCAAGCGTATGCTTGATTAACTTTATGCTAGATCCGCCACTGACCCTTGTTGATACAACAACACCACCAACAACAACAACAACAATGAAATCGATGTAAATTTCACAGTTTTTGCACAATATAACAGTCAAAATGGTGTCTGGCGGGATGACCTGTGTGAAATATTTACTTTTCGCTTTCAATCTACTATTTGCGGTGAGATTTACCCCCTTTTTGTGTTATAATTAATTACCCCCTTTAATTATTTATTTTATTGAATCAATATCGACAGATATCTGGAATTGCTATACTAACAGTCGGAGCTATTATCCATATTACTTATGCACATTATTCGAATTTTGTTTATTCAAGTTTCCAATCAACCCCTATTGTATTGGTGGTAGTTGGGGTGATTATTTTCGTTGTAGCATTCTTCGGATGTTGTGGAGCGGTTAAGGAGAACCATTGTATGGTAATCACAGTAAGTAAACATTTTTTATATCAATTATTTAGCCCCTTTGTCTGTTTTTTTTCTTCTATTTTTTGAAGTAAACCTAAATTAATTTTAAAGAGTTTTTCCTCTAATTATGGATGAGTCAAAAAATTATGATATAAACTGGGTCTTGTACAGGATGTCCGACCGCAGAAATAAACCTCAACAAAAAAATCATTTTCTTAAAAAAATTACTGACTCGGACTATCGCGACTGATATCAATTCAATTTACCCATAAATAGAAAAATTACGACCACTTTTATTCCTGTGACCCGACATCCAATATACAGTGCGATCTATAAAATTTATGGTCAAGTGAATGACGTAGGGGACGTATGTCGACACTTTACCCTTTAGGTATTATTAACCTGTCATATTGAGTTATAGGTTAATGTGTCTGACAATAAAATCTGACTGCTTCGAGTATCTGAATCAATAAGCAAACAAAGGACATACGTTTATTATGCCACACTTGACTATACATTTCGTAGATCAGACTGTATAGGGTTTTATTGAAAAAAAAAATTAGTGACTCGCACTATATCGATGAAAATGCGAATCTGTCCATAAATAGAAAAATTACTAGCACTTGTATTCCTGTGACCTGATATCCAATAAACATACAGTGTGATGTACAAAATTTATGGTCAAGTGAATGACGTAAAGAACGTATGTCGACACGTTACCGCTTGTTGCTAACCTGTCATATTGATTTAGGTTAATGTGTACTGTATAATTCATGTATAGATGGCATCACTGCTTCGAGTATCTGAATCAATAAGCACATAGAGAACATACGTTTATCATGCCACACTTGATTGTAAATTTTGTAGATCATACTGTATTGTTTGAGGAAAAAATCATTTTTTTTTCTATTAAAAATTCCAGTTTTCGGTATTTTTGCTGGCAATATTTGTAATTGAAATTGCTGTCGGTATTGTTGGATATGTACGAAGGGCTGAAGTTGAAGTAATGTTGGAGAATAAATTGAATTCAACAATGTATGATTATTATAAAAATGATGATATTAAAAATACTTGGGATATTGCTCAACATGAAGTAAGTATTTATAGTAAATGTTTATCAATTTTTTTTTTCTTTGCATAATTTCAGACAAATATAAACACATACACACAATAAACAAAGAGATAATAAAATGATTAAATTTTAATAAACAATTCTATAGTTATACAGGGTGTCCTCTCTAGCCACATTGACTAGTTTCAGTAATCGCAAGTGCCTTTTTATTATAAATAAATCGTTTCCAAACTGTCTCTATAAATAAGATCCACATTATAAAAAGACACTCTTTAACACCCACTCATTGAATCGTTGATAATTTCTAATACAGACGTTCTTGTAATAATAAATTGTTACGACCTGTTAGAATTATTAATGTCAGCTGGCTTCATAATTATTTCTTTTTTTTTTGTTGCTATTATTATTACTGATATGACTGATGATGTATGATATTATTTGAAAGGACATCATAGTATGTCCTAGAAATGGTTTATTATCCTTCCCAACAAAGCACAATCGATAAATAAATGTTTCCTGCTTATTGATTGAATTCATCATTATGTATTACAATCGAATTATTCGAAACAATTTTTTTTAAGTCCTTTAAATCTATTGCTTTTTCTTTTTATTATTAGATAAATCCTTAAAATAGATGTTTCCTTCAAATTTTTATCGATTTTTCCCACAACATTCTTGTTCTAAAACTATAATTAGTTTTATCGTCTCTTAAATACCTTACGAATTTATCGTCCGTTTTTATGTTTTAATAATTCGTTATATTTAATTTCTTTTATAACGAAGTTCTTTATAATGGGAACCTCCATTTGCTATCTGAAATTTCCACCATATTCTAGAAAATCCAACTCTGAATAGTGTGGAGTATGACGTTAACAATTTCGTTATATATAGGGTATCCCAGTGGAAGCCCTCCCTGTTTTCGTCTTGTTTAAATTACAGGATTTCAAACAAATCGATGCTGTTAGTTCTCATCTATCACTCGTCCAAGCTAAGAAGAACTTTGAATAGGAGTGT